>DWFV01000605.1:0-13519 GCA_018246775.1 Parelbella machaon machaon
GATCGCAGAGCATGGGTTCTCGCATCTACTGCATTGCTACCCGTAGGCGGTCAGGGCATAGACTCGTATCTAGATACTGCCAAGTTACTAGGTAGTCTAATGTTATACTTCCTTGAATTTCATTCTGAGCGGTTAATTACAAATATGCGACCCGTGTTTTTCTAACTAATTCAGCCTATTTTAGCGCCGAGTATCATCAAAACCGGTTATCGACGGCTGAGTTATGAATACGTAATACAGACAGACATAATTTTTTATTTGTAACATTAATATAGATTAAACTTCGAGAGCCATAATTGCCAAATTCCTGTTAGACTTCTGTTGGAGATTCGTTCATTAATAGGCCGTTGACATCGCTAATGCAATAAGTTAGTTATATAGTGCCTATTATGATGGCTTGGTGCGTTATTTTGAATTTGAAATTGGTTTATTTTTTTAAATTTAGTATTGCTATTTAAATATTTTGTAAAGTGTATGAAGTCTGCAACCCGCACTTGGCCAGTGTGGCAAACTATGGCCTAAGCCTTTTCATTCTGAGAGGAGACCCGTATTCCAACGATAGAATGATAAGAGTTAAAGAAATGATTACTACCTTACTATTATTACCGTGTTTTTCGTTGATCTTAGTATATAATTTAATTATATACGCTTTTTTATATTCAAGTATTTACTTAAAGACAGCGAATTTATAAAACACTTTTTGGTATATCAATAAAGTATTTTAACAACTTTTGTATTCAATTGACGGATGGGAAGAATACAACGAAGTCAGGTGTTAAGCGATCGAATACAATTTGAGAAGATTCGTCTTCAAACGCCTTTAACGATTACACGTAAGCTGGAACACCTGCGACATAGCGTTCTCATTTACAGCAGATTTTAATATGTATAGAATTTTCTAGAACATTTCAAGTATACTCGTATTATGTGTCGTATATTAATTTGTATAGAGTTATATGAATCAGACTCGTTGAAATGGTTCTGTCTCTTGTTATTGCATTACTTTCGTGTTGTAGGAATTAGAAGTTTCTACTTCGTACTTAAGTTCTCTTAAGTGATATATTGTATTCAAGATCAGATTCCGTCTAATCTCGCATATAAGTAGATACGTTTCCAATCACCATTAATTATATACAAATATATTATATAAAATAATATCTTGAGTTATTTTTGGCAATTAAATTAATTAGGTCCTTACCCCAAGGTTTCGTCATCTGGTTTGATACGTAAAAAATGCCAATGGATATTGAGTCCTCCTTTTGTTACCAACAATAAAGCATAAATAATAATAATAATCAAGAGACCGAGACATACATATCTTAACATAAGCTAAGGCACATATATCAGCTCTTATTACACCTAACGTATCAGCTCATAAGAGCTGGAGGGTCAATGAACGATAAATACAATACCCGACTTACATTATATGTTATTTATGGAAAGAGGTGTGGATGTTGACCGTAAATACTACAAGACTTGTATGTATTATTAGTTGTAACGGTACATCGCGTGTCCACGTGGTTCGCGCCACGTGGTCGTGTGGCGAAATTCGGGGGTTCAATAAACCGGTAGCGGATTCGGTCTTGGTTTTCGTCACCGGCGCTATTACGGCTATTACGGGCAAGGGGACGGCCGGCGCACTAACTCGTTGTTTTGGCGCGCCGCGACTGGCAGCGGCTTCGAAATAATGGGAAATAGAAATAGGAAATAAAATACCTACTCTCGAGTAAAAATAAGAGTTGTAAAGTAAATTACAATTTTTAAAATGTTTATTTCATCTCCTTTCTTCGGTTTTAGTTTTTTGATAGTAATAGATAGTTTTTTTTTTTTATTAGAAGTGTTATAGTCATACTTAGTTTGGAAGCATCTATTCAATTCGGATTGACCAAAGTTTTGAAGGTTTTATCCGGTATTATATTCCAAATAACGGGTGAGTCATATTATACATTTTTTCCATTACACGTTACTGCAAATTCAAGGTCTAGGTTCAATGTCATTGGCGTTTCAGGATAATGTATCACATTTTTCAGATTACGTTTGTTTATAACAAGTAAGGAAGATAATATAATCATAATATATCAATTCTGTTTATATCAACCTTGTCAGCGTTATATAATTTTATCAGACTGGTAAAAGTGTAACATACGAATGATGCGACATTTGTTTGTACATTTATAAGTAGTAGCGTTTGAGAAAGTAAAAGCTGAGATACGTTGCTAGAAATTGTCTTTGGGTGATTTTGTTAATAATTGGAAGATTCATTTGGATGATTTTTTTATTAATTGGATGATTGGCTTATAATTTTATTATCTAATAATTACGACTTATGTTTCTACTTTTATTTAGTTGTGGGCGTAGAAATCAGTTTACCACATATATTTACGATGGAAAACTAAGAATTCACTTTCCAATGCTGATCTTAAAATCGTTATAGTACTAGCAGACACTTAAGTAGGTGCGTAGAACAACGATTAGATGTGAAAAGATATACTGTAAGCAACATATACTGCTTGACATAACGTCCTTTTAAAACCCGCTATATCTCAAGGAACCGCTGCAACTGTAGCCACCAGCACAGCACGATCGAAGTGAGCGATTTCTATTCACGGCGCGGCACACAACGGCCGCACTTGCGTACATTTTCTTACTCCGCACAGTAGGCCACGGCGCGAGGCGCGAGGTGCGAGGTGCGAGGTGCGAGGCAAGAGACGCGAGGTGTGAGGTGTGAGCAAGTCTCACGTACTATATGACTGGACAGTTTGCTTATGTAAATTGCACGCAAATAACGTGTTCCTACGTTTTGCTGTTCCAGAATCGGATATGTGTTGAGGTAGAAAAAAGGTAATAAGTACTTACCTTCTGTGTCTAGTGTTACTAAACAGTTACATTTACCGCTAAACTTTTCCTGTTACTGGTACTGAACTAATACTACTATCAATAATAATAACTTAGTATTTGGGAGTTGTTCAACCATAAATAATGTCAGTTTTTTTGTGCCGGATATTTTCCGCTGGTAAAACTTCTAGCAAACAGGTTGGTCTTTAGCAAAATTGTCCAGATGTCTGAACCTCTTGTACGCATCAAACTTTACTAAGTTGTGATGAGACTGGAATGCACAGAGTTCCGACTTGGAATCATAAGTCGTAATGTTTTGTAATGTTTTGAACAACACAAATAGTTTTAGCTTGATTTGAAGTTTTTCTAGGTTCTTAACAAACGTCAGGATGACATAAAAAGGAAATGAGTATGTATGGATGTTTATATACAATCAGATATCGGCCAATTCCACCAAAACTCTACACAATTGTAAGAAAATTACTACAATATATTCATCAAAATATAAACGTACCTATACATACATCAAATATGGCGTCAGCGCAATTTATTTAGAATATTCATCTCATAACTTACTCTCGATCAAGTTTCGAGAAGAAGATCGAATCCGGGGACATTTCATCCGCCGTATCCACGGCTTTTATTAATCCGGCAACCCTCATTCCCCACTGATTGGAAACATTTTTCTTGTAGCACCAATATGTCTTTGGAAAAATTTGGCTTCAACCCATAAATATCCCCGGGATATATTACACAGTACATTGTCTGATAAGAAAATGTGGAAGTTTTGATAGCTCACTTACGCTGAATATATTTGTATAAGGTACAATATGTTGGCACAATGTGGATTTATATGAATTGTTCTCGAATATTCTTCCATACATTTATAAGAACGAGACCTTCAAATTTTTAAAGCACACGAGGGATTAAATGAAAATATTTCTTGGTATATTCTAGTCTAGCGTTATGTTATCAGATACCTTATCAGATAGCTTATCAGCGTATCAGATAGGTTAGATGATTACTAACGCATAACAACAGTAATAAAATATGTACCTATAAGTAAGCTAACCGCGTGCCGATTTCTTACTGATGGTTAGTACAGTGTGAATGAGGTTAACTTTAACTCAAGAGATACTGATTACACGAACAATAATGATAATATAAAACTGGAAGAACACATGAAAAATGTTCATAAATAAATATTTATTTATTTTTATAATGAGATATTTAAAAATATAGGTACATGATATGTATAAGTAACGATTATTACTACATTATTGTAAATTTCCGACAATGACGTCTATATCATGAAGTAATATTTTGCACGTAAAATCTCTTATATTTCAATCTCATTTTCTTGGAAAGGAATAAATAAAACAATAGTGAAATTAGTTCCTCCACTTCGGTGGAAGCGTCACAGTGTGAAAATAATTCGTGTGTTTATATAATTTTCAGTGAAATTTCTTGAATTATATTTCAAAAAACAGATAAATATTTTAATGATATTTTATCACTAAATCATTATTTTTCTCATATGATTACAAAAATATACTGTACATACTACACACGTTACGTTCAAAAATTAATTACTAACTTTTACTTATGATTAATACTTCCATTTATTTGTCTAGTATTCATTCAAAGTGTTATCGGCGAGAAGTGTGATCTGATTAAATAAATTCCAAGAACGCGGATCCCGAAATCAGGATTTTAGGATAATTGACTCAAGCATTCTTAAAAATCTTTAGAGACGCAAAGAGCTGATCAATGTTCGATAAAGCTAAATTGAATCCCATTTCGATCCATACACCTCCGTTCTTTTACCTACACCTGATAACATATTCCTGATCCGTTTTCGTCTTCATGTAACTGTGATCAGAGGTTGCTTCGGATAAAGGATCTCAAATCCGAAATTTAGTCTATTGCGAAAACACATGCATGATTCACGACATTACACGATTTGGTCGTATTTACCTGAAACTTATTACCCCAGTATTAGGATGTGTCAATTTACATTGAATACAATTAGTCAATATCTATTATATAACTATTCCACTGCTGGACACAACTCGCTTCGAAGCGGGAGTGGTGAAGGTCATAATTCCACCTAGTCTAATGAATATTATTTTGATATATTAAAGTGAATATATATACAATACAAAGTATATGTGTATACTTAACATATACCTAAATATATATTTGACTTTTGCCGTGGATGGTACATGCCAAACGCTATCTAAACTCCTCTTAACGTCGAATAAAGACACGTTAGTTTACTGACCCGTGATAACGCGTGTAGGAATCAAAGGGGGGTCAATAAGATCCTGTGTCCGTGCTAATTTCTACATAATAGTATTCCCGTTAAAGCAAAGGTCAGTAGACAGGGAACAAAAGAAATAGCTCGTACTTCGGCGGCGAAGTGTCGTGTTCGTAAGGTGATAGGTTACACGTGCTGCTAAATGTTTGTGTAACATATCCGTCGCCAGTACTCGCTAGCCGAATATAATTTTCGGATTATATAGTAATCATATCTGCAAATACCATAACTGGTGAAACGGGGGAGTGTACTACACTACTCTCCATATCACTTTGGGGATTACAGTGATGTTACGTTATTTTAAATACCATATAATTTTTTTTCAAAAATATATTAAATCTTGGCTACTTAAGTTCGCAAGCAAAGAGGAGTTAATTTTTGCTACCTGTTCTTGAAAAATCAAAATCAATACACTATTCCAGCCGTGAAAGCGAAACAGATAGGTATATTTTGAATTTTAATATTAGGATTTATATGCACATATATATATTGATATATATACATGGTAAAGCATAGAGATGGCGAAACATATAACCGTATATAAGAGAGAGTATGTGTATACTAGACAACTGCCCGAGTACATCTTGTACCTGCGAACATAACATCCAAGTCGGTAGACGACCCTATTTTCGTATTGGGTAGTTGGAAGAACATCCACGTTTTAGAAAGTATCACAAACGCTGCGTACGCACTAAGGCAACACGTTTACTTTGCTAGCTGCGTAGGTATATACATATGTACATACATATACGTATATACAATTTGTTCTTAGTTTCATCATTTAAGAAAAATTTACTCAAAAATCGTAATATATACATGATACAGTAACCGCCTAAAATAAAAGGAAATATGACTTTCATATTTCCTTTTATTTTAGGCGGTTTTATTTGCATGTTTTATTTGCAATAATTATATGTTATACAAAATATCTATGTAGGCGTATGTTTCATTTATATATATGTAATTATCAGAAGTCTTGTTACCAAAGGACAAGCTTCGCTTAATTTGAAATTGGATGACTGTTTGTGTCAATGACCTTAAATTATTATTGTTTTTTTTTTAATTACAAAAAGTTTTAAATGAGCATAACCATCAATAAACCTTCAGTCCACACTGCAGTTTGCACATATATGTGTTCTAACTAAAATAGTCGAGAGCTTCTTCAGATACAACAGCCACTTACTAAAGTGAAAGTTGCAACGATTAGTTCTTTACTCCGTTTATCTACCATTTTGCCAGAACATTAATGCAGTCTTTGCTCTTCAATTATATACAGGCAATATTCTTAACTGCTGCTCCTATAAGTATTTCAATAGCCAAGCAATTGTAACGAAAATAAATTTTTTACGGTTCCTATATTCCTATTCACGACGGTTGCATATGTCCATCGACGGCAACGCTCAAGTGTGACTGATGTCTGCTCATTTGTTATTCTCTTCTCATAAAACGTAGTAATAATATAAGAAGTCTTACTGGTTTGGTCTTCAGATCCCACTCTGTGGGTTCTGGTATACGAATCCGGGCCAACCTCTGACTACACAAAGTTACTTAATAAAAACAGTAAAAAATTCCAAAAAATCTATAACGTTCGTCGGTTTGTTGTGGACGCGTCCTAACAGAAATTCAGTGTAGATTCGTCTGTTGCTGATCTATTGACGAATTTCCCACGGCGCGGTTCGTTTCGCCGGGAAAACTGTCACGACACTTATTTTCCCTCGTTGTTTGACTCGGAGATAGTTTTTCCTTTAGAAATGTTATACGTGTAGCGGTGTTTGCCGTTCCGTCCGTCCTGTGGAGCACAATTACTGGAATGACGAGGGTCGCTCGACCTAATTTGATATTGGTGATGTTTCTAATGTCCACGAATTCTGAATAACGAGTTGAGAAAATCGAATACTAATAGCGCAATTGGATTAATTGATTCTATAGCCTTAGCCACACTAAGTACGGTATTGTAACTGTTTGTTTTGTTGCTGTTTGTCTGGTGGTTGGCAGTTTTCTGCCTTTTGTTGCTAGCAATATGAAAGTGGTTGGCATTATTCTTGACGCCCGTCTGTTCCTAGATGTTTTCGAACCACGATTTTCATCTATCATTGCCATAGCTCCTACGAAAAGTAAACAGTGGGCTGTAATAACCCTTTATTCATAATTTCGCTTTGATCGAAAACCTAACATTTTCATACGTGAACTTCAAAATTTGTCTCTGAAATGCGGATTTTGAATTGTTTGCTGTTGATTGGATTAACAAAGCATTCCAGCAACATCTTTTTCTGACATCTAAAACTAAATAGTTTTTGAAGTGTAACTACTGTGTCTTTGCTATTTTCTTGTGGTCCACGACGAATCAAGGTCTCACGAGTTTTGACTTAATATCAACAATGATCGACAGAACAGCGTTGCCATGCACGGAAATAACCAAAAAATGGCCGCTAACGGTCACTAAACCAAAAAGTACGCCTCCCCGCCTTAAGCAAAAAGTACTTTGGATATAACATAGTACTTAACTAGCCCACGTACTATTATGGCCTACATTTCGACCCCGTTCCATGGAGCGTGATCACGGTGGAAACTAACGAAGCTATAAATAGCAGAGGTACCGTACAAGAAGAAGCAGATTTTTTCCTTAAAATCCATTAACATAAAGTTAACGTTACGTTGAATGGTATCATACAAAAGTGAAAGTTTCATCGGAATCCGATTAGTTGTTTTTTGCGTGATGTGCTCAGCTCACTTCTCTTACATGAATAAACAGACAAAAATTATAAATGCAAAAAATCGTATGGCTCGTTAAAGCAATTTACACACTGTCCGATTCGTTATTCGCATCGGACACCGATTATTTTGTTTTGGAATATGTGTATTTGTATTTCACGTTATCCGTGAATACATATAATCCTGTAGGTATTCGTAAAAGCAACCCAAATTCTCTTGAGTTCTCTTTTGATTGACTTATTGATCCAATTGACAGCCGGAGTCCGGCGGTGTGACATCTGATTCCCATCCAGGTCAAATATCAGTGTGGGGTACACTACTATTTGTTTTGTATCTAGGTTTAAAATTATGTCTTTAAGTTTCAATTTGAGAAATGTGTATAATTGAATATGTATTTTTCAGCTGTCTGGTTACCCACAGCACACGCTATGTCAGATTTGCGTGCAGATGGCCGTATGTAAATTCTCGCAAGATATTATTATTAACAGTATTATTATTATTAGCAGTGATAGCCTAGTGGTTAAGATTTCAGCCTCTCACTCCGGGTTGCTGGGTTCAAATCCATGGCGCGTACCTCTTTACAAAAGTGCGTTTTAAGTTTAAATATCACATGCTCACGGTGAAGAAAAACATCGTGAAGAAACCCGCACACTTTAGAACTTACAAAAAAAAATATACCTAAGGTGTGTGAAGTCTGCCAACCCGCCCTTGGCCAGCGGGGCAGTCTATGGCCTTAACCCTCTCAATATGAGAGGAGACCCATATTCCAACAGTGGAATGACAAAAGGGTCGATTATTATTATTATTATTACCCAATATTGATAAAGTAACATAATATCTTCTAATCATCATCACTTGAGGTGGCTGCTAATATATATTCAGAGAATTTAGATAAAAGGCAGATATGTAAATATAACTGATGATATTTTAAATTGTTTTACAAAGATTCATAACATATTCATGAATGTGAGCTTGTAGATTATTCCTACATTATTATGTAACAATAAGCTTATAGAAAGTACTTTAAACACATTTCCTTAAGTATTGTTAATTAAATTATGGCTTAACATTCCTTTAAAAACTTCATTGGGTGAAATGACAATGTTTGCCTCGGTTACTAAGGCAACTATTTTGAACAACACTGATAGTATTTAACAAGGTAATGTTTCCTCAGGTCTCAATAATTGATTGTAGTTCATTATTGCAATTAGTACTACTTAAAAATATATATGGTAATTTGTGTAGTTGGATTATTAGTTTTTTCGTTATAGCTAAGTAACTTTTTTGTAACTTGATTGGGTTAAATTTAAAAGCAAGTCAAACTCTTTCAATTTTTTTTCTTATTTTGTGTATATTAATGTAACTAAATGATGTCGGACACTGAAGACGAAGAAATTCAGGGCAGAATAGTTAAGATAACAGTTGTAGGCGAACCTTTGACTGGTAAAGTAAGTATTGGTTGTTTATTTTTATTTATTGTAATTATTTGATTCAATTATAGGGACATGTATGTGTGCTGGTTGAACTCATGTATGTTATTTGTCATGGTCTGACTAGGTTTCCCCTGCGAACTCACTCAGTGGGACTTCATGAACGGCTACCACGTACAGGTCCTAAACTAGATGGGCTATCCCGAAAATCCATACGTGAGTTAAGCCAGTACATATATAAACATGTGTATAAAAACTCACGAGACATTTAACAGTAAAATATTTTCGTGGTGGTTTTATAGTTATTATGCATGAAATTATTTTTTTTGGGTGTTACTGAGTCTATGTACTAGTATTGCAAAATACAAGTCTCATTTGGAAACTGAGGTAGTCTTAAATTATATGGTATATGAAAGCAATGTGTTGAAATATTGAGTTTTGCAATTTCAACTAGCTTTATTTAAACTTAGCTTATCAGCTCATATCTACTCCTAAACAAGAGAGACACACAATTAGGCAGTTCGGTTTATCAGATCTCGAAGGTTACGTTATAAATATTCAATAACATAACATTACGCTTGTATTTCTCAAAAGGGTAGGCAGAGACGTAGTAGTCCCACTTATCATTATACTGTTATACGTCCCATGTAATAGGGGTGAGCCTAAATATGATAATATAAAAATTGATTTGTGGCAGAGCAGTCTGTGTCAACGGTACTTGGGTGGAGGTGGTATAGGCGGCAGTGGGGGTGGTACGCAAGGAGCTGAGGTGCTGGCTGGGCAGTGTCCGCTCCAACCTCCGGTGCCCCTCCAGCTGTGCGACGTAGCTGGCAACGCTCTCAACACCCTCATGCTGGCCAATTATCTCTACGCATCAGATGTGAGTTCATTATTGTTATTATCTCACCATGTCGAGGGGTAGGCAAAGGTCATCGTGTTTAATATCTCTGCCCTTACAGATCTTTGTGACTTCATACAGTATTTAATCTCAATGTCAGTTATAATTATTAATGAAAAGCGCTTAACACCATCGGTGGGCCGCTAAGTATTCACGCTACAATTTTACATAGTTATATTGTAGCCGCTGTTAGCGCTGTCGCGTAGTTACAGATTGTTACAAAGCGCTTAGATGAGTAGTCGAGGACATGCAACATTCAATTTAGTCATCATTATTATCAGCTTGTTTCAATTGACTTCCGAACTTAGATTTCCTCTAAGGAGGTGTTGTTCATAATATCCATGCTGGGTATGTGGTTGTGTGGTTGCAGAGCACGGCTTCTCGTACCGCCTACAATGCTACGCTACGCTATGCTAATAGAAATATGCTACCGGCCGATTAAATGCCATATTTGCCATTTTGCCAACCGGTTTTATGTGGCGAAAAATTTCAAGATGAATTCTTTTTTTATGTCCTTCTTTATTCTACGTGTAAACATGTAATTAGTTTATTAATATATAATATATATGTAATTGGCTTGAACTTAAAGTAAAATTCGTATGTTTCAGATCGTAATGTATGTGTATGATCTTACTAATTTACAAAGTTTTGAGAAGCTCAGAGACTGGTTTGATAAAGTGAAAGAGATCTTTCAGTCCGAGAATAAAAAGCCTTTGATGGCCCTGTTTGGTAATAAATCGGATTTGGAGCATCAGAGGGCGGTCAGATTGTCTTGTGTTCAGCAGTTCGCTTCGGAGTACTTGTTGGAAAACTTTAAGGGCTCCGCGAGGACAGGAGATATGGTAAAGCGATATTTTGCTTGCTTAAATGGAAAAAAGTACGTATTTGAAAAAATTAAAGGTATATTATATTTCAGGTGAACACGGCTTTCACAAGTTTAGTAGCGCGCGTGCTTGGTGTAAAAATGCGTCCCAAATTGATGGCAATCAGCAATGTTCCTCAAGACGTGGATGTGACCAGCACTTCGTTGCCACGGGAAAAACAGTCAACAAACGCACTCATAATGAACAGGAAGGCGCTGAGGAAGATACAACGGAGCGCCTCGTCATCTGTTTGTTGTGTTCAATAAAAGATTTTTTTAAAAATTGTTTATATTATTTTGATCCATTTAGGTTTTTCTGCGAAAGGCCGCAGGCAGATGCTGGATGCGACAAGCCGAGGACAGGGCGCGATGGCGCTTATTGGGAGAGGGCTATGTTTAGCAGTGGATTGAGATAGGCTGATGATGATGATGTTTTTCTGCCTTAAAATTCCCCGTAATAGCTTGAAAGCGCAATATTATATTGTAGATATACTTTATGAACTCTAGTGAAACCTATGATGACGTATATACCATACAATCGAACCTAAGCTAGGCATTTGCGAACATGTACTAACAATAAGAATTTTTTTTACTGAATCGGTTATGGATACGTTGCTTACTACCTTTGTATTCTAAGGTTGGTCAAATTGTATATATTCATTCTAAAATCTTCCAACGGGGACATCAGAATGCAATCTTTGTTTTAGGTATAAATCTAGGCAGCTGTATTGTAACGCTGGACAGTAGGTTAGACTAGTAACTACAGAAAAGAAATAAGTACCATACACATGCAGAAATTAGAATGCCTGGAACTTGACTGACCAGTTGTATAGCACATTTAACACATGTTGAACTAAGTGCTCCGACTGCTGACGGGCAGCAACGTAGACGGTACGAGTAACTACATACTTGCGATCCCCAACCCGTATGCCCGGTGTAGGGATTATGAGCAAACTCCTCTCAGGGGATTATGTTCGGTAGTGGACTGAGATAGCCTGATGTTAATGATCAGGAGAAAAACTCCCCAGGAGAGGGGTATAGACCTCTCCTTAGGGGTTTTTGCACATAGGTCCAGCAGTAGTCAGACGGGCTGATGATGAATGAATGTTATTGTTTCAGTAATTGAAAAGTACACGGAAAACGTGCGCTTCTGCATCATATGCAACTACTTGGGCAAGATCATACCCGCGCTGCAGTCGCGCTGCACTCGGTTCCGCTTCGCGCCGCTGCACCAGAAACAGATTGTGCCGCGGCTGCGCGATATAGTCGCTAAGGAGAAGTGAGTGTACTGCCCTTATTAACCATCCGTTTGAACTCTTATCACTCAACTGTTGGAACACGAGTCTCCTCTCATAAGAAAGGGTTAAGGCAATAGTCTGTTGGCTAAATGTGGATTGGCTGATTGCTGAATGATAAAATCCCAGAACATCGAAATCGATGGTCTAAATGTGCCTACAATATCGTATTCATGTGCCATACATTATGTTTTTGTTATTTATAAAAGTACCTCCCTGCATTTTAATTTTATCTGCAATCATATTTAAGAGTGGTGTAGTTTTATATATTTTGTGTGATATCTCGAATTCGATTCTTTATACTAAATATGTACCAAATATTAGTCTGACGCAATGTAGTCGTTTCTTCGAACTATCAGTGTGCGTGCGTGCGTGTATGCGTGCGTATGTGCTTGCGTATGTGCGTGCGTGTGTGGAAAACGTTGGACTTCATGCGCTTTCTCTTGTTTAATCTAGAATATTTGTTGTCAGTGTGAAAATATCGGAGGAAGGTGTGAAGGCGCTGCTGACGCTGTCGGGCGGAGACATGCGCAAGGTGCTCAACACGCTGCAGAGCACGTGGCTGGCGTACCGTGACGTCACCGAGGACAACGTGTACACCTGCGTCGGGCACCCGCTGCGATCAGATATCGACAACATTCTCCACTGGTTGCTTAATGAGAACGACTTCGCTGCGTGCTTTAAGCGTATCCTTTTTAGTGCTTCAGTGAAGAGTCCAATTAGTTAAACTATGATATTATGTGTGTTTGCATTGGCTTGGCAAGCCTACTACACTCTAGCCCAAGTCATTGCTTTGCTGGTCCATATCAAATAAAAAAATCAGTAATAGATTAGTTGTTATCGACAGAATATTATTAAGTAGAATAGTATTAACATAGTAATTGACGAGCGGTTGCCAGTGACTTCGTTCGCGTTTATTCTGGGATTATCTAGGTTTTCTTTATTTACGCCTGGCCGAGCCCGACTGACAAATTTACATCCTAAGTTAAACCCTACTTAATATGCTTGGCCTGTGAGTTATTAGGGTACACAGACAAACATACATACAGACATATTGAGAAGTAGACAAAGATTTAAAAAAATCACAACTTTTCGTTCCATAGCATTATTAAAGACCTCTAATAGTAGTTTTTCCTAAATATCTTCTATGTACAGAGACCGATCAGT
>DWFV01000606.1:0-13509 GCA_018246775.1 Parelbella machaon machaon
ATTATTATTGAAATTCTTATTAATTATTGATTGATAATGTGTCGTGGCGCTTGCATCCAAATGATAATGAATATCATTATAATACGTATAAATAGTACATTATAATATTTATACTTTTGAATGAATTTGTGAAGCTTGAAACTACAAATTGAGGGCTAGTAACGTAAAAACCTATTACCTATTATGAGTAGTTCGGAAACCACAACTTTAGATAACTAGAACGTTTATTAGATAATATGTGTTTACTTTTTGATACAAACGCTAATTACACTATTAGCGAACGCATGATGTCCTAGTAATACGCTACGACCCACAAAGTTTGATTGATTTTACGGATGTCCCAAAAACGTAGATGTCGAATTGACGAAGTCCTCATGATTGCAACAAATAAATACCAGTACTGCGTTATTGGTCAGAAATCATCCATAATTTCCTTTACTAAGATGGCGTTTCTAAATCATTGATCGTCTTTTATATATCCATTAGGACTGGTCCCGCAATAAAATTATAAATAGCTTCTGTATAAAAGACATGTATAGTATGACATCTATTATAATTACGTGGAACTATCCTCATACAGCGACATCTAATTTTACGTAATGTAACTGTTTCATCGCCCCGCCACTTTACAGTTCGCTGTAATTTCGCTACTCTCCACTAGATAGCACTACGAATTGAATGAGTAATCTTTTCTTACTTCATGTTACCCTGGTACGTGGCGATCGTAACTGCCTGCTCCAGATTCTCCAACGACGGACGCCCACGTTCCTAGCGTTCCGATTTCATTCAGACGCCATTTGCTGATCGCATACATCGGTTGGTCCCATTGCAAGCTTTTATTCTGATAGTTCGAATTGTTCGCGCGTTTTATTCAAACGACAGAATTTATATATAACAAACAAATGCAGAACGATCGAATGAAACAAGTTTTACAATAAAGAATAAATTAGTAAATTAATTATTAAATTTAGTTACTTGTAAGAAAAATGCTAGTCATTCGTAGAATTTATTTCCTTTTCAATGTTAATATATAAATATAAAATAATGAAATATAAAAGCCCAGGGATATACATATATAAAGAGTTTCGACGAAAATAAGGGCTATTTTTAAAATTTCACGGTTCGTATTAATGTTGAAATCGTTACGTGTTACTGTAAATTTCCTTTGAAATATTTTTCGGTTGTCGAACAAGAAAAATGTCAAGAAATAAAATAACAATGACTAAAACTCCACATAAAAAGGTCATTAAAATCTTCATTAAACAATGTGTTTAAATTGCGCAAATATCTGTCTAGGAATGTCTATTTGTGCGGTTTGAGTTAAGAACTTGGCTTTGCAACACCATATGCGCCCATTATTAAAAATAATTAACTTTTCCCTTTGTTGACCTATACGGGGATCCTGGAGCTGGTTTTTTTTTCTCATCAGAGAATTGAGCATTCTAAAGGGAAATATAGTCAGCACTTTGGATACGCTACTGCAGAAACGCTGTCCGTTCTCTTTTTCATTAAAAGAGCAGGTACCTGTCAGTAAGATTCGCAGCCATTCACCGATATCTATAACTGAAATTGACTAAGAGTAAGGTTAGTTTAATGTTAGTTAGCATTGTTAGTTTCACAATAGTTTAAGATTCACTGAAAAATGTAATGAGTACTTTTAATCTTTATCCGAGACTGTAGTAAAACTTCCTTGGCATATTTGAATCTGCTACATTCATACATGAATTATTTAGGATTCCACGTGAGCGAAATCGCGGATCTTAATAAATATCACGTGATCGATCAGTTCGGTCGGTCACCTGCGAACAATAAGTATGAAGTAATTTCTTTAATTTCGCCATTGTATTATACAGATTATTGCTGTTACGTTGTATGTTGCTGAACTCTGAAAAGTTCCTGTAATCTAGAAGGAAAACGTTTATTAATAAGATTCATATGATATTAGGTCAATTACAGCACAATATAACAACGTGACTTGTAATGTCACTAATTTTTAAACTTTATAAATTGTTCTATTTGTAAAAAGGTAGAGTCATTAAGAACAAATCTTACTTTATTGATATGCTAATACTTTAAAACTTCAATTCCAACCTTGTCCAGTGGAGTAATAAAACAGCCAATAAATGTAAGACGATAGAAAAAGTAACATTGAAACTAACATAACTTTTATGATAATATGACTAACGATGTTGTTTTCAAGTCCGCTCTAAATTGAAATAATTATTTATAGAGATCGGTCAATAACTTCTAGCAGCAAAAACAGCAGCAGGTTTCAACCCTGCTCCACCTACATACAAAAATATTTTTGAATGACATAAATTTTGATACAATCCATTTTATACTAAATGCGTTTTTTTCCTTTCCAATCGTAGCTTTATAATAAATAAAACTATAGTAACTATTTTTCAGCTCATGACTAACGCAGGCAGTTAATATGAGGCGCGTAGGATAAACAAACGACCAGCACGACGTTTTCTATTTGTATCTTCACACTCATCTGGCTATTTCTGTACCGACACTCTGCCTTGAACCGCGCACATCAAGTGCGACCTACTTGAATTTACTACTGGAACATTCTAGAAAACGTCAAGAGAAGTGATTCTGTCTTTCTGCACGTGGGAATGCTATTCTCCACAGGCTGATTGATATTTCTAAATATACTATGTTTTATAAATAAAATCACTTTGCGGCGAGTATGTTGCGGAATATGATAGTTTAAATATACATATTTTCTGGATAGCGTATTTGTTCGTTATTATAAAAGGGATACAGCTGTTTAAGTTCATTTTTGATTATAACAAGCTTTTACATATTCTAAATTTGTACTAGAAGTAGATTTTAAGCACATGAGAGTAGATATTATACCATCAAAATGGCATTATATTATGTAGTTATGAATTACACGCTAGAACTTGATACAAGTCCATGAATTGTGCCGAAATTTAATTTTAATGAAGTGTCATTTTTATCTCATATTAAAATATCGCAAAATTTTAATTAGATTCCATATAATGAATAATTTTAATTACATATCATAAATTTTACAAAAATATTAAACTAAAGCTGTCTATTAAAAACTGCTATTATGGGACATTAAATATTGGCAAATTAGCAGAATTCAGTCGCTGTAAAACGTACTTTTTTCGCTCAACATTTAATTCGAACCGAACATTTCTTACTCAGTTATACATGATTAATGTTTAATGAACAATAGTGCAATGGTATCTATCCTTATCTATCGAGAAAATTCTCACACGAGCACAGCGCTCCGTCGTTGAAAACTAAACGACATCTACAAGCTTCAAAAGTGCAACAACAAACAATGCAATGCGAACCGACTGACGTCACGCGCATTCGGTGCAAAGTGCATGTATGCACCTCAATCTCCTCGCGTTTATGACAGCCTGGTGATCGTTCCTTTTGTGAGTGACACCAAAGGGGCCCTATCCCCTTCGGAGCACCCTTCTCTGGGTCATCGCACGTTTTGCGGTCAATGACATGACCAACTTTTATATGTATTTTGATCTCTTAAACTCTGGATATCATTGTCAAAGAAAGAAAACGACCTATAAAGATTTTTAGGTAAAAAAGTATTGGGGTAAAAAAAAAATATTTCCGTTAAATAACTTATTTATATAACATATCTTTTAACTTGAGAATATTTTAAATATTCTTTCACACGAAGCATTTATTACTAATATTTAATATATTTTTGCTTGTACGAATTTATTATTTAAATCTGTTTTACACAATGTTTTTTTTTAATTCATAAATATGTTTCTTCCAATTCTATTGAACACGTCATTCAGCCTCGTCTTACCAGGAACTCGATGTACAAGGAGAACAGGATTAAAGAGTGGCTAAATGCAATTTCTGCATACAAAACGAGATGCACATATATTGGTGCTATTTCTTTTGCTTGAGTGTTAACATTATATTCTACGCAGAACGTGTAAATATTAAGCGTCGTTGTATAATCACCTGACAAATATTCTTAAAATTTCTTTAAGAAAAGATTGAAAGTTTCTCGAATCTTTTTTTATCTAGCTACATGATGTTTCCCAGCTCCTGATATATTTATCTTTTGCAAAGTTATTTTACGTTCCATTGCTGCTCGCGCGCGTTCCATTGCCCGTTTCTTGTGTGGGTCTTAGCTGAGGCTAATTTTATTCATTTCAACATCAACCATTGTTATATTCAGATGTATATATCTTACAAATTATGAATAAGATTGGAGCACTCTTTTCCTAGCACAAGTAAAACTAAATCTTGTTTTGTACACGTTGTGTACCTGTTACCACGATGCTAAATGTATCAAATTTTATTAGCATACATATAACTAATAAACTAACATTAGGATTCTATTTCTAGGAGCATAATCTTATATTATTTTAATTATGTACCACAAAATTTGCTTGACTCTGGTATGTTAAGATAAAAAATTTATCAACAATTTATTTAAAAACAGAGAATATTAACAGACAATATTTTTTACTAATAATACTTTTGTAAAAATTTGCTGATTCCAATAATATTATATATTATAATAATATTAGGTTACTCATGCGTTTCTGCTTGTAACTTAATAGTAAAAAAATTCTGCCAAGTAACAATTAGCTCTCCTCGCTCCAGATTCGAGCAGATTCTGTGCTCTATAAATAAACAAAGCTAATCGAATTTCATATTTAGATTTACTACATCTGTACAAAATGACCTAATAAAATCATCTTTGATTTGATGAGACTATTTTAACGTTTCGGCATTTTTTATTCGAATATGAAAGCCAGAGTCAAGTTTTTGAAAACATAGGCTACAGAATAATATTTTAATAACGCCCCTTCTTGTAATATCTGCGGCCCTAGTTTTTATTAAAAATAATTATTATTCTGCGAAAATAAAGTATGAAGCGCCTGATAAATTAAGACGCTCTAAATTTTGCATGTGAGTGAAGTGTTTTAAATAGGTTGATAGCGCATAAAGTTCAAAAAGTATCTCCAGAAATCGATTCCACTAATATTTATTTGTAAAGAGAAAACATCTCAATATACGTAAGGGGATATTTTCGGCTACCGTTTGGGTTTCTGCGTAGTGTCCGTTCTCACTCACGTTTACACCTAGCACTTTGCTGCCGTATAAAACACGTTATGTGACTCAGCCACGCTTATTTAGCTCCCCACTCTGGAGAGAGAGCCATCTAGTGGCAGACGCGCCAAACGCACGCGTGTGAAGTGAGGTGTTGTGCTTTAAATTCCAACCTAAACAAAATGCCTGGACGTCCCATTTGGCAGGTAAATTTTTGACAATTTCCATTTCAATTCCAGTGAAAAATTAACTCACTTAAAACTTTAATTTTATTTACTTTAATTCAAGAATTAAGGCTAATCGCGTTTAATTATAAATAATTTAGAATTTGTGCAAATTACTGCGATTTTTTTTTCAATATATTAATTATTAAAGCCTGAAGTCTTGCAGAGTGAACCGAATTAGTAGATGACTAATACAGTAACCTTGACGTGTACACCTGAAAATAACAGGTAGAAAACGATGCGGTCGGTCGTAAATTTTTCTAAACCTTGATTTTTATTCTTCACATTTTTCTCTGCTAGACATTAATATTAGAGGAAACTTATAGAAAACTAAAAATAATAAAACATTTGCTTACAGTATTATTTTTTCAATTTTATTATAAGAAAATAAAAATAATGAAAGAACTTGACTTAATTATTGCAACATTTTGGTATCAATTTCAGTAAGTATATTTTCAACTTTTTCGGTACAACAACAAAATTATTCACAAGACTTATTTTCATTTGTATTTTATAAATTGAGTGTTAAGTAAGGAATGAACATGTTAAAATAACATGTATTAAAAACTTACAAACATAAAATAACAAAAACAGGAATAATAAAGTCTTTTTTAATCACTTAAAGAAAACTAGAAAACGTACAAGTTGTTAAACTAATTAATTATTATTAAGTACCTATGCTATATACATTAAGTCTTTAAAAAGTTAGTCTTGTAGCCGGAGCCTTAAGACAGAATCGAAATTTATGTTAATTTCTGTAATACTTAAACAATTACTAAAATCGTTATCGCTCA
This sequence comes from Parelbella machaon machaon, assembly GCA_018246775.1. Classification (NCBI taxonomy): domain Eukaryota; kingdom Metazoa; phylum Arthropoda; class Insecta; order Lepidoptera; family Hesperiidae; genus Parelbella; species Parelbella machaon. Next base: position 6,101 of record DWFV01000606.1, read on the forward strand.
AATTTTCTTTTTGTTAGGTGAACTATTTTTGACATCTCCTACCATAAAATTTGCCGGCAAATTATGGAAAATTTGTTGCATAAAACCTAATAATATATCTTCTATAGTTCTTGTTAAAATCGGCCTCAAAGATTCCGAAACTGGCCGCCAATTCGCGTTTAAATACTCATTCGTGCTGTCCTCTGAAAAATAAAATCTGTCTATGAACTTGCTCTGTGGAGCCAGATTTCAACGTTGCAATTTTGTAACATGCTAGTACCAGGATATCATATGACGAGGAAAGTAGATTATTGTACTCTAGCTCCATCTTGTGCCCAGTAGACTATAAAGTAAAGCAACACTAGCGCCACGCTTAGTTAAAACATACTACATGGGTTTTTTATTTTTCCTTAATTTTGTGTAGATGGCGCTGTATACTATCTAGAAAGTAATTTTATTTTGACTTACCCAATGATTTTATACCATCAAAAAGATTGTTCATTCGTAATTTTAATCCTCCTATAGCATATTTCACGTGTGCTGCAGTAACATTAAAAAATACGAAACCATCTTTGTCATATAATTTAACATCACTTACTATATCAATCGTCATATTACCTGCAAAGATTTTTTATATACTTATAAACTTACTTATATTTTATTCGCATGCAAAAAAATATATCTTTGTTTATATTTATCATATTTTATAACTTTCTGATAATTAACTAGAAAATATTACAAAAGAGGAAAACTATCTCTACTTACTTGGCTCAAACCAGCATACACCGCGACCTACCAAGGGTATTAATAATATTTTTCCTTTTAAATCATACGTGCCTTCAATCCGTATTTTTGGAACAAAAACTTTTGTGTAAAAATCATAGTTTTTGCTGTCGACCCTGGAATTCAGTTAGAAAATGGTCATTTAAAATAAAGCATAGAAAACAAATGCTAAATCGATATTTCTGGACCCATTTCATGAAATGGTGACATAGAACCATGTAATGGTGCAATCATGTAAAAAAATGAAAACTCTTACTTACATTCGAACGGAATAAAACATTTTGTTGCAAAAATTTTTTTAACTGTACAGTACTCAACTGAGTTGAACGAACAGTCGAGCAAAATACTAGGATAGTATAAACGTGATATAGTGAGTAGACACTTACTGACTCTGCAATACTTGTGTATGTCCAAAACCCGTCACAATCACGTTATCGAGAGCTGCGTTCACGTTTACTGGACCATCGCCTTGCAAAATTCTTATTTTTGGGATATTCAAAGGATCAAGTGCCGGCAAATCTATTTCCGGAAGACCTGAAAGTAACATAAAATACACATCTATAGTATACCATTCTCAAATTTTACTCTCTATAGACAGCGCTGCAAGCGATTATAATAATATTTGATATCGCTTAGTCTCGCATGAACATAGTGAAGAAATAACGCTTTCGCTTTCCGCAAGTTACCAACGTGCTTGCCTGCATGTTTCGTAATTGAGGCTATGTGACTAATGTAGTGGTCCGTGAACCTACCAACGTACTCTCTTTCAATGCAATACTTAGCATTTTTATAATTCATGTCTAAAGTTTTTTCAACAGCAATAAAATTGGCTTCATAATTGTCAATTTCGTCATAGGCGTGTTGTTACGAGATAGTATTTTTATTTGCGTACTAAAAACGCGACGATGAGGTAATAATGAATAGGATCGCAGCAACACAAACAGCAGATGGAAGGTGCACGGCCGACATGGTGGGATTGTGCAACGAGCCAGGCGCTGAGCAACCGCGCCGGCAACTTACGCAGCGGACTGGTTAGGTTAGCTTGAAGTCACATTATTACTTGTATTATTTCGTATGCGTGCTCCAAATAAGCATTGCGATATACGTCTGCCGCAAACAATTAAAATTAAAAAGTGTTTATTGAAATGATATTAATTGAATATAAATGAATTTCACCGATAGATGTTTTAACAATATTTTTGTAATAAATATATGTAGTTTATATAAAGAAATATATTTTTACCTGGCCCTAGAGCATCGAACAAATGTTGTACTGCTTCCTTTGAGCAATCGTCGAATTCTGGGTCACTTTTCAAGCATGTCTTCACAAAATTGGCTAAAAAATAATAGAAAGAAGAAGGTGACCAAAACGCATATAAACAACAGCTAATGTTATAATTTCTAACTCGATCAAAACAACAAGTAAATGTACACATGTATTAAATTGGTGTCGGGACCTTGACATTGACCGACAAGATATGCAAGAAAACGTAACTAATCAGACATGTTACACAATTAATAACACTGATGATTTTCCACGGTGAATGTTTGATTCCAATCCGGTTAGATTTTTTCCACGAGAGAAACAAACAGACACGCGGGCCACTTGATATTATTGATATTACATAAACTTAACACTTGATATTTAACTTAAACATTGCATCCAATTGCAAAATTTGGTCACAGATATATTAGTACCTCTGAGAACTTGCCTACCACCTATTAAACAGTAACCCCTAACTGCTGCTGCATGGCAGCAATAATAGCTGCTTAGCAGCAACAAAAACCATAATAATGATAGACGTAATGTTCTTTACACGCGGTTATACTTTAATACAAATTAAATTTCTGATAGTTTTGGCAATATCGATTTAGTAAATCCATATTAATGCCACCACAAAAAAAACATTAAGAATCAGACAACGACAATCAGTAACGCATTCTATTTACGACATTTTAACCACAGACACAAAAATATCATGTCAATCAGATAACCGTTGATTTATGTAACTAATCGATTACAAAATCAACTTACAAAGTAGAGCGTAAAACGTCTTATTTTATTAACATCACTACACTGCTATGTGGGTCGACTTTATAGTCGAGTGGTATTCGGCACATAAGTAAATACGTGTCCAAAAATACTCACGCTTGCTCCTATAGTACTCTGCCGCTGCGCAGTGTAGCACAAAAGTCACGATAAATAATTTAAAATGCATGTTTCTGTCCGCACCGCGGCGCCAACCCCGGCAGGTTCGTACGTGGCTGTCGAGCGGGCTGCACGAGGTGGTGGTTGGAGACTAAGTCCCTGCTGTGTTATGCTTGCCGCGCACCAGCAAGGAGGGGAGCCACACGCAATTGTTCGTTTTGTAAATAAATGTAAACTTTGCCCTTAACACGCTTCTAATGCAATTTGTAAGCTCATCTCCGCAACCGTATCTCGCGTTTACGCTGCATTTATTGACAAAATCATAATTTACTGTTATATATGTTTATTAAGGAGTATTAAAAAATGTAGGCTATATATTTGCTTGTATATTTCCTTTATTTTTCCGGTTCAAAATTGCCAGACTTGTTCTGTGACATATTTTACTTTGACCTATACAACATGTGTGCCCAATATAAAGACAGTAAAGACATCAGTAGAAGCATTTTACTTCCATCCGTCTATTTTCCGTTTCAACCGTGAAAATTTTAACGATTATGATCTGAATTCGCAACACACTTTGCCCTACTTCAACTTATTTCCTGTTATACTTGTTTTTCGCGGCAACACTCGTAATAGAGGCCTAATAATTGTTATAAGTGTTATATCCGTTCCGTATCATCAATTGTCTAATGAAAGAAGCGAATTGCTAACAATATGAAATTGGGTGAATAATAGTACCCCAAATAATAAATTATAATATAATTTTAATTCTGAACGTCCACTGATATTAAATTAAAAAAGAAAGACACCATCTATTCAGTGATTGCGCGTTTGATTAAGAAACAGTCGTGTTGAAACATGCTAACGGAATAAAATCTTAATTGGATATTAAAAAATAAAGATATTGCTCTAAGACACTTAATTACTTAAAATTATAAAGGCTAAAGTTTAAATAGGTTATGTTATGGTGAAGTACATTTAAAAAAATATTAATCCGATTTATATCCGTTTTAGTTTCTTTTTTATTTGGGTCAATCTTATTATTTTTGATTTGTTATTGAACGTTATTCAATCATGAATATTGGCTTTCGGTAATACTTAATATTTCGCTGTTACCCAAGTAGGTAGGTAAAACCAGCTCACGGACCATACCTATCGCGGTAAACGTTAGGCGTCCGTGACCGGGTGCGGTATGTTTTGGATCTATCCACGTAAGAAATTGCAAGCGATCATTGATTTCACAGACGATCAGACTGCCATGTGCCATTTGTGTTCAATGATCGACGTCTCATTTAGGCAATGTAACAGCGTTTAGGTAATTATACCTTTAAGGATGGTAATCAGTCCCATTTATATACATCTAATTATATTAGTTATATAATCAATCAAAACATAAACAGAAATATGTGATAATGAAATATAAATAAATTTTGTAGTAAGAACAGGTACATAAATTAATCTGTAGCAGTCGAAAGTATGATGAATGATTGAGCGAAAAAAATGTCAAAAGTGAAAACTTTTTGCACTTTAACGAGGTATTTAAACACGTCTATAATTCATGAAGGGATAGGCAGAGTGTAGTATACTCCCACGTTTCACTGGTTACGTTTATGTCCCACAATAGAATTAGACTCCAAATATTTTTTTTTACAATAGACGAACGCGACGACACGACATAACGACATTATGATAATGTACACATATGGAATTTTTTGGTTGCTATAAATTGCCTTAGAATGTATCTACGAGCTTGCCCCATACTAGCGAATGTTCGACGGCGAGACCTTGAGCGGTGAATGCTCTCCTTCATTACACAACAAAGGGTGACAGAATATGCAAAACATACATCGGCATAGCTATACATAAGCATGTAATCGTCATTGGATAATCCCCACTTAGGAAGGATACTTAAAATAGAATACTTCGTGTAATATTGTAATATGATAGCATATGAATTCCCGGTACTACATTTAATAACAAAATTTACCTACAGATTCAGATCTTGGAACAAAAACAAACAACAAATATTGTTTTATTTGTTTGTTTCTTGGTTTGAATTGACCTAAATAAATTGTGTTCATTTTAACACAATTATTTATTTTGATATAATAAGTTAAAAATACGCTAATATTAGCAGTAAAATGTACCATAGTAACTTTTCGATCGTTGATTATCTTGTCATTAAATGTTTAATAGAGATCATTTATAATTTTATGTTACTGGCACAATCCACGTGCTGCTTAAATAACGAGATTATTTGGACTGAATAATATTTATTCTGTAGATCAAATTACACTAAAGTTTTATATATTACTTTCAAAAGACCTCGAAGCAGGTAACAGACAAATTACACATGTTTTAGTACTAATGATTGATACTAATTACTAAGCAAATATTAATCATGCCTTTGTCAAGGCCTTTTGAACTGTCGCGAGTTGGAGATAAATCCGACAGTACATCCTCTTTTCTTGGCGCCTAGTCAAGATAAATACATTTTCAGTGAACACGCTCGAACCTACGCAAGCTGCATGGCAAAGCGTTGGTTCGCGAAAGTTCAATTTTTAGTGACACGAGAAAATCTATGCGTGATTTTGTTCCTTTGGGATCCCGAGTACCATACCATAGTTTCCAACAAACTGAAGTTTTCACAAACGAACTGAAGTTTATGTGGATGTTTATTTACTTTATCTTGACGTTCTTAATGTGTGGTTGTAAAAATAACGTTTACAAGAAAACTTACTGTATATTTTTGTAACTTAAATTAACCGATAGCTAAATATATGAAAAGCAAATTTAAACGAACCGATGTATGTAATCCGAATGTAACAGAATTTGTCTCTATCTTTAACTCTGCATTTTAATATATGTATTTCTTATAACTTTAATATAAAATTCGAATGAGCCTTTCTATTATTATATTTATAGCAGACGCCACGTTTCCTCTAGCGCGAGGTATTTCTGTTGGCTTAAAGTTTCTTTATCGCTTCTAAGTAGGTTAGTTTTATCGGCGGGAGTTTTAAGACTGTGACTGTTATCCTTCACTATGTAATGCCGAAACATTTTTGATTCTGACTAAAAACAACAACTTCTTTAAAAAAAGAATATTCTAAAAGTGTTAATTTTTATCTCCTATTAATTCTATTACAACATAATAAGTTTTTACGAAGATAACAAAGTACCTCTTTTCTCTCATCGCTGTCAGAACGAACATTTAGCAATAATGTGTAATAGTGTTAGATTAAAACTGAATTCTATCAGTACAAAAATATTTCCAAAATATGAATACATTTTAATGAGCAATCCGTAATTTATTGCTCTCACGTTTAATATGTCTAGGTCTATGATGATTTCATTTTTATATGCCAAAAATGTAACCAAAACATTTTACAGGTTAATCGCAACATCACAATTCAAACATAATCCGCTCAAACGTGGTCAATGTCCTGACACACATTGCCATAGACCGGTTGTAGCAGACACGAAAATTATTGCAAACTGCATATAAATCGCCAGTAGTTATCCAGCATCACAGTTACACAACATTCTAGATTTAGACATTTATTCACTGATTTAAATATATTGATAATATTTTTAAAAGAATAAATGAACTAAATGTAAATATTGTATTTTTAAAGTATAATTATTAAGCTCCAAAATAAATAACAATTTTATTTTATCGCACGGAGAAGAAGAAAGAGATTAATTATATATTACAACATGGTAATGTTTTGTTACCCTTTCGTAGTTATTGAACGTATCGATTATATGTATTACACGATAATCCATTACGATCATACAATATCAAACTACATTATAATCGAGTCGATCGCACTCAACGTTTTTACAAAAATGTATAATCTTCTTACCACTGCGATAAATAGAACGTCACATAAACAGATACCAGTGTTGCAATATGCGGAGATGTTTGTTGTATAATTTTCCCAGTAATAAAGCATTAATTTTCCCCATCTAATGCTACCTGTAGCTGCGATATTTTAACTCTACATCGAACGAATATAGACTCTTCTTATTATAAATATTCATAGACGGATAGAAGTGGCAGATAATTATTCCATTTCTACAATTCTAGATTACATTGTTACCATACTAAGATTATTCATTAGTGGTCATTTTAACGGCCGTATACCCCTACCGCTACTACTAATTTTCATTTCTTTTACCTGAAGATTGTCTGAAAGAGATCACTCTGAAAGCTATAAGGCAGCCTTTTGTATATATAGCATTTACAGGCACTTGTGTTCATATATATAATTTTTTACTGGTGTACAGATAAAGAGTATGAATGAATAAATTCATTTTCGATTTTTATTCTTCTTTAATTTAAATGGATAGCGGTCTTTTTATTTGTGTGCATACACACATCCAGCTTTATACATCATCATTATCATCATTAAAAACCTTAACCGTTCTACAATTGGACTAGAGTTTCCTCTCAGATTGAGAAGTATTAAGACCATAGTCTGTAACCCTGGCCAAG
>DWFV01000607.1:0-13499 GCA_018246775.1 Parelbella machaon machaon
AATACGCAGTATGACGTTTGATGCAGTAAAGTCATTTTTTTTTAACCTATCTATATCTTATATTTTGTTATAAGTTGTGACATTGTTTGTTAACATTAACATTTGTTATAACATTTATAAACCAATTTCACAATCTTTCGTAGAATATATTATACAATTTTTAACCTGCTCAATTACAATGTTGTCAAAACTCGTGCCTACTTAGCGTTGAAAAATGGAACAACGGTGCTTCTAAATTCAAATCCTAGACAGATGGAGAATTTGTGTAGGTAGTTAATTAAAAATGGAGGCGACCAGTGCTAATGGGGGTGACTTATTAATGGCTTTTTACAAATCTTTTAATTTTTCAATATGCACGTTAATGCCTACAGTTTTCGTCATTTTTTAATTGTCGACAAACTTTATCGGAAGTGACTTAATGAAGCAACGAGGAGAAGTGGACTGCAGCTCAAACGGAATTGACGCGAAAACCGTACACATAATTATTATTATTGTTTTAAAAGTATCATTTATCTGCCTATAGATACACAAATGTAGCAATAAATTTCAGCTGAATTCAGCAGCGGCGACAAATAACTAATTAATATAACGAATTCCTCATCGCATTACAGCTTTAACATTTACACACAACGCAATATTCATAGTTAATATACATAATTAAACATTCCGTTACCTGACGCCGGATTGCGTTAACTTGGCTATTTCATTTCGAGGGGGCGCCTTCCCGTGCCCGCCCACTTCCGCCCGAGGCCCCGCCCACCGGAGGGTGAAAGATATACAGCCTATGTTATTCGCCCCGTGTAATTAATTCTATTCCGCGAATTCGCTGCCTCTGTGTGCCCACACTGACACACAAACGCGATTTTCTTTTTTTTTCAGCAATAGCCCGAGCACTCCTGACTTTGATTTCAGTTGCAGGAGGAGTGAATGACGAAAACGCGTCGCACAAGTCCACGTCGAGAATATCATTACCCACATACATTTTTTTATATTGACGCTACGTACATTTTTGAAACTTAATAGGTATAGAACGATATTCTCTATGGTACAGCCGAAGGGTATAGATATTTTATGATAGTATTATAAAAAAATACAATGATAATGCCCATATTTTAATTTAAGCTGTCGCTTATGGCTTTCCAATTTTAGTTTTCGGAATTTTTTGCACTAGTATCATTGACACATAATACGGGAAAGTTAGGTTTCATTTTTTGAGCAAATTGTAAGGGAATTAACAGACCATAGAACTGTTATAAGAGTCGCTAAATATTTACCGAATATTATACAGTCGCAAACAAATGAATAATTCAATGAACAAATAATAAACTATTCCATCACCATGCAATTTTTTTTATATGGCAATATTAAAATTGTCTATGATCAAGTGTACAGTTAGATATAGCTAATGCCCCTCAATAAAACTGCCGATTGACGCGATCAGCCAGTCCCGATCGCCCCTCGCAATGTTGCCATAAACCGCACGGCGCGATTCTGTAACGTCCTCGGGTTTTATAACCGTTACACGCGGGTATAAAAGTAAACCAACTTGAGAACATCACGCCTGTATTTTGATCAAGGGACAGGCAGAGGTATGTAGCATATTTCCACGTTTCACTAGTTATGTTTTACGTTCCATTATAGAAAAGGGGGTGAAACTAACTTAACACTCTAAGTAAACGAAGAAGAACAAATCTATAGATATTACGTCATTGGAAACTAAAGTGCGTTAAAACATTGTAAAAATTACCAAATTCGATGAACCGAAATCATGTTCTAAAACTTGATTTCAATCAGATTAGCATGAAGGAAATCGGATCTAACAAAGATATAGAGAAAATCAAAAATTAATTTCCATTTTAATCTCTTCTCGCTTTACTAATTAAAATTTCGTTAAAATTCCCAACGGTAACTCGGAGTCGGGATTTGTGCCTGGTGTATGGTAATAGGCACAATCTTTATTCGTAGGACATATGTACATATGTAGGTATATTATAGTGAACCGCAGCCGCTTGTCTCCTCTGCCTGCCCCTTCAGGGAAAAACAGGTGTGATGTTATGTTTTGTTACAATTTAATACAATTTCCGTTATTAATGTGATGTATAAGGTTCTTTATATTATCTATTATTTTTATAGGCCGCGTAGCAGTACCACGGAGGCAAAGAAGCTATGGCTCTCTCGATTTGGTCGTGAACTTCTTGACTTTCTCATATATGACACATAATAGGCCTACATCATGTCTTTTCTGATACAAGAAAATATATTTCTTTCTAAATGTACTATCACCGTACGTTTATTTCCCTTTTTTTATATTCTTTGTTATTATATCATCACTCTAAATTCTTTACTGGATAGAGATCACTGAAGATCACCGAGCGTAAGATACGTCTGCTCTAAAGACTGTGACGCACTGTTTATTTTTAGTCACATTTAATCTAAGTTTTACTATTTAGAGTATTCATATCTCCAGCGCTAATAGGTAGGTACCTACATTAAAAAAAAATCAAAAACGCAGACTGGTCGTTAGATTTAAGAAGGTTTGAATTTTTGTACTAATATGAACCAACATTTCGTCAGCGAATTTAGAGGCACATTACAAACCGTCAAATTGCTTTTGCGAATCAGAGACAAGTACCTTCTTAATTTAAGAATTATCATCAGGTTTTTAACTCGTCACGTTTTAATTGCACTTCGGATAAAAGTAGGATTTATTGATGCTTTATGAATTTCGGTATTTACATATACACTTTTTCAGTATTCCTTTAATATTATGTACACGTACATGTATGTACATATATTCAACATCCAATGTTGTGTTTCTGGTCATTCCAAAACATGCATTTAAGAGAGACTCTAACTCTTACGTTTCTCTTAAACCATCTTTGAGAGCTACTGGTTCTAGATATATAAAAAATTGTCATGGTTTATTGACACCTAAAAATGCTTCCGAAACTTTTATATAGGATTGATTTGTTAAATGCCAATAAGACTGCTAGAGTTAATTTTTTCCTCATTATTACAAGTCCAAATCGTGGACTATTATTTATTATAGCAGTAGCGTTTAACTAGGAGTGAGGCAGGTACGTCCCCGCGAAATCTATTTGTAAAATGATCGGCAAACAGAACCCCCGTGTGGGGTGCGCAAATAAACTGCCAGTACTCGGGGGAAATGAACAAAAGTTTAGTTACGTGATCGGAATAAATTTATAGCCGCGATGGAGATTACGCGTTTCGGATACATCGCGAAGATAACTTAGCAACCAATGTGACGTGAAACTGGATTCGTTTAGAGTTTCATTGACACGTACGGATTTGACCGTTACTGAATAAATGAACTTAAATAAAAGGTACATTTAACGCTAAAAATCTGTTTTTCCTAAATTGATTTCAGATAATATCAGATCATCAGCCTGTCTAGTATAGTTAGATAATAAGACTATTTGTTATTATTACTTTTATTACAAACAGGTATTTGAATAGACGGTACCTAACCAACTAGCAGCCTCGCGAGGCCTTTTCCGCGCGGAGTAGTTCAGTTTGTGTTGTGTGCAAAAGGAATTTTACTTATAACCCCCATATACAACTTGAAGATTATCGTTGTTCAGTACAGTAATAACATTAAGAAACAAAGACGGTGTACTACTTATTATAAACGGTATGATGAAGACTATCAGTATGTGAGTTGAACTTACTTGTGCTTGGGTAAAGAGGACTCGCCTCTTGCGGCGCTGCGCGAGCGGGAACTGCATGGGCTTGGCGTCTGGCCCCGCGCACGCGGCCAGCCCGCCCATGTTGTTGACGTGGCCCATCCCGCCGGACGTCGACGTCATCAGCCTGGAAACTGAACGCGCCGCTTAGTATTTGAACAGTCAGTAGCTCTCGTTCCATCTTCTTCCGTCTTCTACTTAATAATGTTTAATTCATTAAACAGTCCGTAGATATCTTTATATTTTTTACGCAATAATATAATCAGTATGTTGAAGAGACAGTAGTTCTTTTACCATCTTATATATGTTTAATAAAATCATACGTGTGATATTTGTTTTGTTATGAAAGAAGATATATTTAGAGACAATTAGAAATTTATACATTACAGTTTATAATAATTGAGTATTTTATCCTTTAAATAATTAAAGCTTCTACATTTTTATTTAAAATTTTAATGAAATGTAACAGGTATTTAGACTTAAAAAGAGATATTTAAAATTGGAATTATTGTATGTATAGTCGCATTCGAAAATTAAGTTACAATCTTTTGGTCGAACAGAAGCAGAGTTCAGTCAGTGATTAGTCAGTCAGTTCAGTCAGTAGATTCTTATCCTCAGTTTCTTCATAAATAAATTTGTACCGCAGGAAAGAGGAGGACTTCCCGGTAGGCGTTAAGCGGTCAAAGTAATTATTTGTCTCATGTCTGCGTACAAATCTTAACATTTCTTAATAACAAATAACGCAGAAAGAATTAGGTAACCTATGGATGAAAACTGGTAGTTTTACTAGACAATCTCTGCAAAAAATCGCTAGAGCCTTAATTTCCTTACAATCCCCATAACAACCCCATGAAAGTACTTACTATCTAGTATAATTCATAAAAGTAAATGATAATTAGTGGGTACCTACCCTTTATACATAGTTTACAAATTAGACTTTATCAAATTCTAATAATAAGTAACGATGCTAAACATTCTAATACTGCATATTTTAACAACATCAACCGATTATAGAATTCACTTTGTATTCTTGAGATAAAGAAAAAAATAATAGCTGTGTAGGTAAATGTTCGGTCTTAGTTCTGTAAGTATGTAATTAATTTTAGTCGCAATTCTTTTCAATCGTACAATTCCGATCGCACTGCATTTTATTCGAAAAATTTACCTTAAATGCTACATTCATTTTATTTTTACGCAGAATCGTAGTTTTTAACCGCACATTTTGTAATTGTCGCGCCGGCCATAATTCCGCAACTATGCAGTTACCGCTGTATTAAAGAGATGCAACCCGGAATTTTGCGAATTCCACCCACATTTAATATTTTAATTACATTGTAACAAACCGCGCCAGCGTCCTATTATCATTGGGGAATGAAAAAAAATTAATACTAGCGTGGTGAAATTAAACTCCTCGCGCTGGCAACATTTAAGTGCGAGCCCGCCATTTTCCGTAATGACACTAGACCGTTCCCGCGCTGCAGCGCCCCTGGATTTTTAGGTACTTCACGAAATTAAAAATTGTCGTTTGTTTGTTGTTTACGTCATATTATAATGTAGGATATCCGGCAATATAGATATTTATATGCCTAACATAAATGAAAATACGGATATGCTTAAAACAAAAACTTTTTTAATACTGGTGAACATTTTTAATTTGCTAACTTTGAAATTGCCATGTTAGATACCTACTAGTGATGCCGTTAATGTACCTAATGTAGATTTAGATTAAACCTGTGGGAGAAAGACAGCAAAACGCTCTTCCTACATTACATAAAACGAAAGCGAACAAAACTCTCGAGACATCGCGGCTATATTCAAGATATTGAAAGTAAGCCAGTGCATGAAAGAGAAACACGAGTGAGATACCAGATCTCGTCAATACAACAGTTGTTTACATAATAAAAGTCACTGCACATCTTATTTTTGTCCTGAATTATGTGCGGAATTATTAACAAGAAGTATATTATTTGTGGAGTGAAGTTCATTATCATTAGCATCATCATCGTCAGCCTCTCGATGTCCACTGCTGGACGTAGGTCTCCCCATGAAGTTTATTATTTCGAAAATCTAATTACAATTAGCCCCTATACTAAGAGACTACCACCAAAGAACTATTTCAGACTCTACCGTGCAACGAATAATATTAACTTAAACAGGAGTAAATCTTTTGCATGGCTTCAATAAAACAGGTTTATCATTTGACCATCCAAAACTTGATTTTTAAAGTGCTTGTACTTGCGTCAATTTGAGGCCTGCTGACACACATAAATGAAGAGCAGTGCATGGCATATTTGCTCTTAAGATCGCATCATTTTATTGTAGAATCGGCAGTTGCGATCCGAGCTCCGTGCAGCACCAATATTCCACACATTATACCTCGACGAATTCACCGCTCATTCTATTTACACAACACTCCACCATCGAAAAGGGTCTTTCAATAAAATATAACTCCCCATTCTGTCTTACGCTGCTATTGTCCGACCTCCGTGGCTGTGTTTCGGCAGTATTGTGTGATATCGTTGTTCAGATCGAAAAAAAGTTTCGAGCTACTTTATGCCGGTTGGAACCGTCATTCAAATGTCATTGAGCCACCGGACATTTTGTTATCGTGTTCGATCTCATAGATGGCAGTTTAATTTGAAAAAGATTTGAAACGTTGCGCTATTTAGGTCAAAATCCTTTACGAATGCGTCGTTATACAGATTTAACGGTTTAATGAGACGTGAACCGATGTTGACAAACATTTCATTCATAGTTAGCACACAATTGGGTTGTATTTTGAGATACTCTATTCTTTATGAATGGACACGGCCTTTAGTAATTATTATGATTTTAAATTTTTTTCTTAAAATATAACTACATTTATACTTAGTTGCTTTGCATGTTTTAATTAAGTAGCTTTACCTCCACTATATCTCTTAAGGGGTAGACATAAGAGTTTAGTACATACTTCCACCGAACATATACGGAGCAAAAATTCAGACCGATTTCCGCTGCTCTACCAATGGGAAATTCAAATAAAATAAATCCAATAAATTTTTGTCCAACCCCGTGGTTTTTTCGTGTTTAGCAGTCGTTCTTGCAACTTAGATTTTTTTCTTATTTGACGTTTAACAGCTAAATAAATTTAACAATTAAGTATTATAAGAAAATTCAATATTTTTTTTCGAAATGTTTTCTTTTATCAGACAAATTTAAAGGTGCCTTTTGATACTTTCGATAGAAGTAACCTGAATAGTATCGATATATGTAGATGTGTGTTACATCGAATATTTCTATCGAATCGAGCGGGCGGGTGTTTTGACAACAAATATGTCGGTAATCGAGACGGGGTAGGGTCCGGGGGTGGCCGCGCTTGTGATATTTATAATCGATAGCAACACTCAAATTGAGGGTTCCGTAAATAGTTATGCGAAAGAAATACGACACCTGTTTTATAAGAAGACCGTCTCAATCCTAAGCCGTAGCATTACGGTTATGACCAACTTTGAATAGGACAGATACTAACTGATAGTCCCAGTAGTTTATAATCTTTCTGGTCACCATAGAGCGGGTCAGTATAGGATTGGACCAGATAGCTGTGTGTGAAATTGTCAGCATCTATTATTAATGACAAAAGGTAAAAGTTTCATTTTAAATTACAAGATATTCACAATCGTGTCATCATTACGCTGTTTTTGAAGCCATTTTACGGAAAGTCGTGAATTTACGAAATTAAGCTATGGCTTTCCTTTAAATACGAATGTAACCTGCAAATTGACTACCAAAGATCATTGTCATCATCAACACTTGCTATACCATCGTTAGCTACGACTCTCGTCTCGTAAAGAGAAGATAAAGGCATAATAAGCATAAAGTTTGTAAAAACATAAATTACATATTAATTTGTATATAAGTTAAAAAAAAAAAAAATTTGCATATCTTTTGTATTATTTTTAACCTCAGATCATACACAAATTTTGCCTGACAAATTAAATAGTTTTTCTTACTAATCTACAACCATTATAATTTTACCCAAATAATTATTTCGTGCGAATGAACTATGTACACTCGAACCATTAAAAATTTCATGCCACCCCTAAGAGGGATCCAAACATTATTAGAGTCAGGTTCATCCCTCGGAGTGCGTTTGATGACCGGCCAATTGGCGTAAAATTGGCCAGGGGCCACCCGCGTGCGCGTGACGGCTGGCAATGACCGTTCTAAGACTTTCACAACTATTAAAACAATTATATTAAACATTAGAAATCACATGGGCCAAAAAAATAATGTCAAACGCCATTAGTGTTACTAATTTGGCGAGCAAAGCTATTAATTTAAAAAACAAAAACCCGTAATTAGAAGAAACCAAATGTGCATAATTAAAAACTTAACGTGTATGGATAAACGTCTACTGAAGTCGAAGAGTTTAAAGTAATATGATTCAAAAATAGAATGACCAATGTTAACAGATTTAATTTGTTTTTATTCAAATAAGGAATCAGATTTTCTTAATATACTTGTAACATACAAACATACATATTATATTCACGCCAGGTTCCTTACGGAGTAGGTAGAGAGCGGGGCGTGCCAAATATCCCTATCCTTACCCTGCCGTGCTTCTTTCACATTCATTCATACATGTAACGGTTTACTATAGTGTACGGTTTAAACATTAATTACAACTTATTGATACATTTTTATGTATCAAACAGCCTAATTAGTTTTTAATGATTTGTCCTTTATTAGACTAGGTATATCAAGAAATAAGAACGACCAAATGCATGAACAATTCATGAATAAAAATCATGTTTTCAAAATCCTTGTCACAATCAAAAACGCGTCTTTGGAAATTAAAAAAGATAATGACTTAATTAGTATCTACGCTACTCATTACAAAAAATATTTCCTAAGCCTCAAATTGTAGCTTAAATTGCAAATGTAGGATTAATGAACAGGATATGATTATAATAAGATGATATAAACTGCTTTATTATGTTGAATAGAAATATTACGATTATGTAGAATTTTAATAAAGTCCTCTCGTTCTGGATCGAAATTGAACTCCGGACAGATGACGGGGTCCCGCGTTCGCGAACACATTAGTCGTGGGTCAATATTGGTTCAAGCCGCTCACACTGGCTCTAGGGTTGCCAGAAAATTACTTGTAAATTTTAATTGTGTCAATGGTACTATTTAAAAACACGCCGAATTTCTAGTTATATTATCAGTATATTACGAGCTCCTAGCGGGGTAGACAGAGAGCACCAAGTGCCAAATATCTGCATCCTAATAGAGCTAAAGTGCTACTTCTACATTCATCACTCACTTCGTCTAGAAATTTCGAATTTCATAGGTACCTATAGATGTTACTTGTTCACTTCATATTATTGGGTCGAAATTTCGATCGAAATCCTATTATACTTAATAGTTTATTGTACCTACTATCGAAGTATTGAATATAAAACAAAAATGAACTAATTAGGACAATAAACAAAAATCTCCTTAAATTATCATAGAATCGTATCCGTACGACCGAATATATAGATATATTATTTTTGTGATGACATTCTCATGGATTTAAGGTCACAATATACAAACATTGGTAATTCAAAATTAATAGATGGTAACCCTACATACGCGATGTGACTCAGTACCGGATGGATCGGTGGCAAAAATTCTGTTCACGTTCCGCGGGACATCGAAATTTCGTCGTATACCCACATCAAATACAAGGTGAGAAGTGCGAATAAACAATATATATGTATAAACAGCTCGTTATTACCATAGTGTTGCCTTGAACAAGCTAATCCAGTTCCAGTAGCTGTTTCTGGAGAAATATTATCTTTTTTACTTGAGAAATATATTGTCTAAAATACTTATAATGTTTTGTTAATACCTTATTGCTGTACGACTATAACAATGTAAGCCGTGTGCTAATATGTCTGCAGTGTGCGAATATGTTTACGCAAAAGATTGCCTACATCAGCCACATGAGAGCGTACAAATGAAATCGGAGGTAAAGCAATCGCCATGGCCGGAGTCCGTCGAGCTTCTACATTGCTGCAAATGGTTGTGATATCGTTTTTTCGATTTATCCAACTACATTTATCTATATGTGTTTATCTAGGTATTTGTAATGGGTGTAACTAATACTTTTGCGTTTTCAGCGTAATTATCGATCTCAACTTTCATAGCAATCCTATTGCCAGTTATATCCAGTTATAACCAGTTTTCAGAGTCGCAACCCCTTAAGGATAATTTTGAACGCATTATTCCTCAACAGTATATTTTCAATAAAAAAACAATTTCAGTAGAAAGTAGTACCAAAACATATGTTATAAGGCTTGGGATGCAAATTAGAAAAAAGTAGAACATTAGGTAGGCAATAGGCTCACCATCTATTCCATGGTACGTAAACGTCACAGGTGAAACATGGGAGTGTATTACACTCCTCTGCCTACCCTTTCGGAGATTAGAGGCCTGATGTAACGTAAGTAAAACATTAGGTATATATCGGTAATTTTCTTCGATTTACCCTCACTATTTACTTAAGTTGCATTACACATTTATTCCTCTCTTTACTTTAAAAAAGTTGTGGCGCAGCCGTTATCACATTCATTTAATTAGAAGGTTCTACTATGAGTAATATGTAGTAATATGTATGAGTAGTAATATGAGTAGGCATAAATTATATGTACGAGTACCTACCCTTAAAACCTACAGAAGGCTTTTTAGCATTGCCGATAACGTTTTTCTTAAGATATCAAAGAAGATTAAATTAAAAAATACAGATCTTCAGACAATATGGCAGATCTTTAAAATGAAATGAAGTTAGTGTGTATTTTTTATGGGGACAGCTTAAAAAACATTTAACAGCTTCCCAGAAATCACCATGAGAACAGCAACAGTCGATTCTAATCGTATTAAAATCGACGTTCCACACATTCCCCCCACGACAATGTATCCGCGAGTGTTGCCAGCGCTAAATAAACGTCCGCGTGCAAATTGTGCGTGAATAAACATTGGCAATAATAGCAGTATTGTGTTACGATCACTCCCCTCGCGGAGAACACATTGTGCGTGTAATATCTAGCGCGTTTGATCAGAAAACGTACCCAAATTTGTCACGTCGTTGATACATACTTCTCTTGTTAGATTTAAACAACATTCGGATAGAAAATTTATTATACAGCTTTACATTTACCACGGAAAGATATGTTAGTATTTGAACGCGAAATAAAAATAAGATTGGAAAACACGAAACTCAATTTGCCATCAAGTCTTGATATGAAATTGGAAAATATGGCAAAAAATGTAAACCAATTTTAAAAGACAAAAAATTTTCATGCATGAAATTGACACGGTCGTGGAATAGAACGGCAAACATTTTCGCGGCGGGCTATTTCCCTCAATGTTGCTACACTAAAGAAAGATAAACTGCGGTCGTCTGCCGCTGACGCGTCCACTCGCCGCGCATTAGGCGCGCCTACATGGAAACTAAGTGTGTCACACACTTATTTTTTCCCCGCGGCAGTTTTAATTTCAGCAAGCTGACCGTGTGCGAGTGTCTCTGACGCCGTTTGATGTATGGCAACACTCGAGTCTGCAGGTATCAAGCATTGAACAGACGAGTAATTGAATGAAAAACTGTTGCTTTTATCAACAAAATTAAATTAAACTTCGCTAACACTCGAATAAATTTATTTAAATTTGAAATAAAACTAGCAAAAATGTTGACCATTCAACGCGTTAATTATCGTCACTATGACTGTAATTTATATTAAATTTTAAATAGGTATATTAAAGGCAATGTAATCGCGTATAGGCACTTTGCAGCCTCCTCGCAGTAACAGACCAAATAATAAGACCATCAGCTCTTTTAATTGTCGTTCAGCGCAAGCGTAGTTTGCCAAGCGTTTTTCATTTCTAATTCAAATTCGAAGGTGTCGTTGACATTCGATACAAGAATCACTCCACGAAGTATCTACTCGAGTGGAGAGCGTTGTATTTATCTTTATTTCTCCTTGCATCGCATTACCCGGAGCAAGAATAATTTTACTTGGCTAGAGCCTTCGACTGCATCGACCGCATGCTATTTGCGGACGTGAGGCCTTATGTTTACTCAGCCAAGACTCTAGTGGTGGACAAACACGGGACCGATCGGTCGGAATTGCTTATTTTGTCTCTGCCTACACAACCAGGGAGTTGTACAGGTATGGAAGCCCGGCGTACCTCAGGGTAGCGTTCTATGTCCGTTTTTTCTTATAACATTTTTGTAGTTACGTAATAATTTCGTGGACAGTATTGGAGAGCATATTTTTTGTGCTTTCAAAACGCTTACGAAGTTTACCGTTTTCATTTTGGTTGATCTTTTTAAAGCTTTATAATTTGCATTTTTAATGGTCACAGTGGAAATTTCGTTTGTGTATTTGATTTTTTTACAACCAATTAAAATTAAGTCATGTCTTTATAAAATAGATTATTATTACACACAAAAATGATGTTAAACTAATACAACAACAATATTATTATTTCATAATGAAATAAATTTTATACTTTTGATCTAATAAGTATTACAAATATGCTTCTATGCCACACACACTTGCCACTTTAAACTGATATGGCAGTGAAGAGCTGTAATTATAATAGCATTCAAATAATCATACTAATATAACCCACAAGGAGAATAACAAACCGAAAAAAACATAAAGCCTTAAACAAAACAAAAGACAACGCTGAAGTCTCACCGCCATCATAACGAGGCGAAACACGTGAAGGGGATTGAGAAAACAGTTTATAATTTCTCGGAGCAAGCAATTAATTGTACTAACACACTCGAGCGAACGAGACGTTCATTAAATATACCGCTCTACACAAACATAGAGCGCGGTCAGCTGATAAATATTGATTTATTAGATAGTAAAATAGTATTAATGAATGTTGATAGAAATAACCAAAGTCAACCTCTATATTCAAGAGAAAATATATTTCCACGATAATTAATTACATTCTACGAAAAATTCCTGTTATTTATTTAAAAAAGAATTAGGTAATGAAAATCGTCAGGTCAAAGTTGGTAACAAAAAATATGTATTTATAGAACTATCAGAAGCATGTTTCCATTAGAAAAATATGAATAGTGAACATAGAGAACATTCCGCTATACTTTTTCTTAAATGTTTGTAATTTGTAAAATGGAAGCCACGAACTGAAAAAATACCAGGAAAATTTCTCAAAATTTGGAATTAACTCTTGAAAGAAGGCATTAACAACAAATGCTTCAAGCTAAATTGCCTGTATCCGTTGTTGAAATATTAAATGCACCTGCAAAGCTTAGGAGCAATTATTAACGGATTTACGTCACGCGTCAGTCACGGTTCGTTTGCCGCCTAATTTTTGACAGCCATCTTTGTTTTCGATTTTGTCTATGGTACTCTCGAGTGAACAAGTATTAGACAATTTATTTTTGTTTGCTCAATCAATTCTTGTTAGCACTTTCTCTCGGACTACTGAGTTCTTATAGAATACAGATTACGTTTCGGTTATTGTCTTTTGTCTACCGGTTCAAGTGGCAGTAGTTGACGGGTCAGCGCCATCTTGATTCAAGTGCACTTTTGAAATTAGTTTGCTGCTGGCAATAATTGATTTGCACAGATCGCCACTACACGAGTTACGTTTAGAAGACTACTAAGATATGTACATATATTTTTCTATTAAAATTTGTAAAGTTCCAGAAATATTAAAAAGAAAACGAGTGTTGCAATGTTGCAAATTTGAGACGAATTATATCATAATACGAGTTTATTTATTATT
>DWFV01000608.1:0-13499 GCA_018246775.1 Parelbella machaon machaon
TAATTATTTCCTCCCCTCCCTCTGCCCCTAGCAAATGACTGGATGCAATACTGGCAATAAATATACAAATTAACATTTTAAATATGCAAACCCAACTAGAGCTTGTACGTGGTCTAGGGTAAAAACGGAATTCCCCATTCACGTAGAGAAAAAACGCCGAAAGTTGTATTTAAATGTGGGTAGTTTAAATTATAAGGGAAAAATAGTACATGCTACGCTCCCCCCAATTTGTACACTACACGTGCTACGTAGCCGCAGGAAATTTAAGGCTGCGCTTAACGTAATAGTTGTGCAGAATTTGGAACATTTTGTTGTAATAATTGCTAACAGTTGCACATATTTGTACGCTGAATAAATGGTGACTAGCTTATGCGCTTTCGGCTACGTGTTTTAGTTCGACTCACTGTGCATTTAAATGTTTTATTTTTGCTAATATTTAATTTTTTAACTCCTGACATTTGTCACCACGACTGTATATAATTTAAATTTATTATCGTCCTTACAGCTCTAAAGTGAGTCGATAAATTCAATGGTAATGTAGAAAATTCAATGTAATTTACTATTCTAACTATATTTTTTCGGGTAATTTATTTTAATTGTGGGTAGTTAATTTTAATTGTAACCTGACTTAATCTAAAGACGGTCTACACGGTGTACCCCCGTAGATTTGAAGGCATTTTCTTACACGATACTCCAATTGAATTAGCACAAAAGCGAGTTCAAGGATTGTGTTCAAGTTTTCAATTCGCCCCAAACGTCTTTGGCTTCGTTCAATCACTGCCGGATGGTAATAATCATCAGAACCGTTTGCATAACATTCCCAGAATCACGAAAAGAGAATATAAGCTGAAAGAAAAGCTAATACGCATCACACCGCTTATAGTTTGCTATTCGTATACATTTTACGACTTTAAGTAAGGGTATGTGAGGTAACCATTGATTCATTGAGTTGACATTGAAAAACAATTTTATGTGTCTGTTGTCAGTTCAATGTTTGTACCAACAAAGAACGATTTAGATACATTCATTGTTATTTAAGACCAAGCGTTAGTGAGCCAGCCATTTTCTTAGTGCTCTTTACTTTTTACTTTTCGCTTCCCATCTTGATACAAAAATCTAATCTCTCTACAAGACAGTAGAAAATGAATAGAAAAGATTGTGACCGAAAACAATGCTTTTAACTACAATGTTGATCTTTTGAGAGTTTCTGAGGGACTCTCGTGTTATTTAGGAATGACAATACGAAAAGCTTAGAATCGTGGATGTAAATCTAGATCAGCTTCTTGGTAATGAAACTGCTGATAGTTTCAATTTCGATAGCTTTGTACCTCTATGAAGCCACGTATAGGATGTTTGAGAACTACTAAGTCCGCGTTATCTGTGAAAAAGAAAAGGGTTAGATTGAGCAGAGAAACATAAATAACGAAGTGGATCTCCGCTTTAAGGTCGGCAAAGTTTTTATCGGACGTAGCATCGCTAAATACCGTTATCTTCGGGTTTTCTCATTTCGCAATGTTCTGTTACTATTTTCTTGTTATGGCTTCTGGGAACTGTTCGCACTGTGTACCTACTGTAAGTCGGGATTCGTTTTCGAAAATTATTCTTGGTTTTATTTTGCATACAAGCTGCGAATCTGATGTACATATAGTGGCAGTAATCACTAGTCAATCGTTTGTGAATAGTAAAAATATTATCATGGTGAAAAATAAATTAAAAGTACTATTAGGATCAGTTAGAAATACATATACCTAAGATCTATTTACGGCCCGTTTAACATTCTCCAAGTAAAATTCTAATTTGGCATCTTTAAGATTAATTAGTGCTAGTCATTCAGGCTCGCTCCGGCTAGGGATAATCATCACTCAAACGGTCTAGACACTTATAAGTCAAATATAGTGATAATACGTAATTTTTTTTAGCTATATGTTTGATATCTGTGTCTAGTAAAAGTAAAATTTATGAAAAGATTTTGGATATATCTGTAAAACATCAAAAAAGTTAAAGGTCCTTTCATATTTAATATTAAATTTGACGGATTGAATAAAAACGATAACATGCGAGTACCTACAGTACGAGTAATCCCACGTTACGTTTTCACACAGTACAAGAATATATTTTGAAGGCATACCATGAAATAATTTAAATTGATATGAAGTAATCTATGTAACGTGAAACGTATTTAACTGCCTCATTGGTCGACTGGTTGAAAGCGCGACTGCCGATCTAGATGCCCTGGGTTCAAATCCCGGGTCGGGTGCTATCAGATTTTTGTAATTTAGAATTTCTAGTAGTGACTCGGAGTCTGGAATTGTGCCCGATGTATGGCAATAGGCTCATCACCTATTCCATGGGACTTAAACGTAACTGGTGAAACGTGGGAGTGTATTACACTCCTCTACCTACCTCTTCGGGGATTACAGGCGTGATGTTACGTTTTAATCTGTATAACAATTAATTTACAAAGGATTAAAACAAAACAAAAAAATATATGGTCAGTTTTCAGGAGCAAGTAACTAAATAGTGGTTCGTCTACTAAAAATACAAGTAGGGTAGTTGTGAAATGGAGTGTTAATGTTAGTTCGCTGAAGTATTTAACTCCTCAGTATTTTACTCGTTAAGTTACTACTAATGACCTAACTTATTTACGGTGAAACAGACCTTAAATATCGCTCGCTATAAACGAAAAGAAGTGAGGGAACCGGCGTACCATAGTGTTTTTCGTAATTATATTTAAAGTTCGTCAAGTCACGCTGGGATTGCATTGTAGACAACCGCTTTAAAGATTAATAAAAATAAGTTGATGTTGATATAAATCGATATACATAGAGCTCTATTTCCATTCTGGAGTAACCATTTTAAACAATTACCATCTAATTTTAATAATATCAACATATATTGCGTGCGTTGTAACAGAAACAGGTGAATCCAAACATATTTATAGGGGACATTATTCCTCGCCAATCCAATGTTTGTGCTAGTGACCCTCGCGATCCTGTGGTCTTTCACAACATTCAAAATTCAAGCACTTCATGGTATGTTCTGCGTTGGCCTCATCCGAAACATAACTTAAGGCCTCTTGTTAAGGTCTATTTGAATTTCAGGGAAGTAAACCGCCACATTGTTTGAATTCGTAATCGCCGCTTGCTGAATAATGTATAATGTTTAGGGCCACGCGTTTATTTAGGATGATATTTTGATAAGGAGCGACCAGACATAGCTGTCTTGATTAATGAAGGTATATGACAAACAAAGACTTCATCTGCATATCAATAAGTGTTATATTTTCTGAATTGTCAAGTAACATTTTCCGTCGCGTTAATTATCGAACGCTGAAGACCGAAGTCTTTGTCACGTAATTATATTTCTGTTTAGAAATGTTGCGTTTTAACAATTTTCATAACAAATTATATTTTTGTGGCAAGCCTACAGATATTCCACGTGTTACAAATTCAGCCTTATGTTTATTAAATAAGATAACATACTCGTTGTTTGAATAGTTGATGATGATTACCTACATAATTTTAAAAAAAATATTTTTAATTAAAAATATCTAGTTTTCAGTCAAAATTCTTGACAAAACCTTATATTAATAGAGTTTTCTGAGTATAATAACCAACGTCATCATCATCAACCGTTTAATCGTTTCACAGTTGAATATTGATTGCCTCTCTAAATAAGAATAATTATGGCCACAGTCTGCCCCGCTTCCCCAGTGCGGGTACAATAGCGAGCTCTTAATGCAGGTCAAAGAGTTTACGCCGAAGTAGGTTTTATTTTCGTTAAGCGAAACTATATGCGAGTAAGTACCATCGGAATGAGTTTTATAACAGGGGATTTTCTCTTAAATGAAAAGAACAAAATGTAAAATATCTCGCTCGATTGCTACATTGCAAGTTCAGTATTTAAATAAGCCACGTTTGGTTTTACCATTCGCTTGGGAAATCAATGATCCGAACTCATTCACAGTTGCCGTCGTTGACCTATAAAGAAATTCGCTTGTCCGATAAAAATTAATAAAGTGGAAAAGAAATGAAATTAAAAAAGGGTTTCCTTCAAATGAAATGACTTTAGAGAATTTAATTTTTTTTTGCCACCCTGTGATTTGTACATTTCTGTGAGACAGCTTGCTTTCGCTGATATGTTGTGTACGCTGAAATGCCGTATACGTTCATGAGAACAATACATTTTCGTGGTTACTTTAAAGTATTTTAATGCAAATGTTTCTGAGAATTTTGGTATCTTACAAGCTACTGAACCAGCGCTACGACATACCTACTCCCGATCTCAAAGTACTTAAAACGACCCTAAATCTATATTTACATAAATAAATATGTATATTACGTATAATTATTTCTTTATTTACGTATAAACACAGGCGCACACACAGATACACATATATGTGTATAGCTGTATACGCTATTGACACTGATGGATTGATTGCGTATGAACGTGGCCAGTATGTAAGTACTTAGGTAATTACTACATTGTAATAGTAGTTTGACCATGTGCAATTATGATATGAGTAATTATGATAGACTATTAAAGTGAGTTCCAGCCTTTTTATACATGGCAGGACTTTATTTACAATACAAATTATATATACAATGACCACAGTACCACCCACACTAGGGTCCTGTGTTTGCGAAGTACTCCGATCCATGTTGAGACACAGTAATTATTTAAGTAAATGAACTCGCAAAGTAATTGCAATAGTAAATGTACATAATTAAAGTAAAGTAATTGTAATTAAAGAGCTATGATCCATGTTTTGGCACCTACCTATACCTAAAGGGTAGTTTTTAAGTTTTTTCTTTATTAATTAATTGGTTCACTAGATCCATTACGGTATAGACAGTGAGCACCAAGTGCTGAAAGTCTGTCCATAGAGACCTGATGTGTTTCTTCAACATATACATACGCAAGTCGGTTTCAGAAACTTTTGAATCCCTCTTCAGCCAGTACATGATCTATTTTCTAATTACTTTTAGGAATATCAATATCGTATTTTAGCTTATTTTGCCAAAGGAATACATTTCACCCTTACTTACTTCACTAGTATGTTATCATAACGATGATATTTATTTTGTTAGTCTGTAGAAATGTGCTAGAAAAACTTCAATTTTATACGTCTAACGGTTTGGTGTGGATGTTGATTAATCAGCCAGGTTATGGAATTATGTATAGATAATGTAACAAGCTATTTCCAATAAAAGTGCTATGAAAATTACTAATTCCATACAAAAGCAAGTTACAAAGGAACACAGAGAAAATGAGAAGACAAAACAGAATTATGAACTCTCGATATTCAATCGTTAAACTCATTCCGATATCGCCGAGTCAACGCCTCCGTCCGACAAACAGAAAGCAGGAGAGCAGATAAAAGAAAAACAAATGGCCGTCGGCGCTGCCTTTATTTTTTACCAGAAGAAAAATATGATGAGCGTCCCGAAGGGAAAATGTCCAGCTGAGAATTTGAAAGGAAACAAACAGAATAGGTGTTCAAGCCTTTCAGATACTCCCGGACACGAGAAAATGAGTTGTTGAAAAAATTTGTGTTTTCATTATACTGTCGCTGCCGTGTTTTAAGACGAACTATTGTTTAAATACCTCCCAGTTGTAATTCATAACGCTGCGGAAGCAATACTTTTTCTATTTGTTTTCCACTGTACATTTCGTTTCCGATATATTAGCGTCAATACCTGGTGTATTCGTTTTCAATACGTTTTCATTTAATACAAAGTAACTGTTGCTATGCCTGATAAATATTTGGGACATTTCATCTCTTAAGTTTTCTATTTGGTACAACAGATACCATTCGTTCACCGATAAATACACTAGCGGCGGTTTAATTGAATGATATATGATTTTCCGTGGAATTCTTGTTTTCCTGTAACCTTAGCCAAATAAAACAAGTGGAGCTGTCACTAAATATTTTGAGTTCAATATTTACGGTAGCTTTCAGCAGGATTTATTATTATTTGATTTGTTTTCGATCAAGAAAATACCAAAATTCAAATTTATAAAACATGTTCAAATGTCTTCAAGACATTATACTGCAATAATAAAGAAATGTAAAAAATAGTACATTTTTACTGTCACGGATCTAATAAGGTTTGTTACCCAAAGAACAAGGGAATAAATTTGAAAATTCCGCGTTGATCTTCAACAGAAAAATATCGTCAAAGGAGTCGGAGACAATGTTTCGAAAACTATGAAATACTGTGTTCGGGCAGTGTAACAGACATAAATATAATTTGATTTTCTTTAGAGCAAAGCGCAAATAACCGAGACATCTAATAAATCTCAAGATCTGACACCGGATGTCAACAAAGGAACAGTGTTGATGATGACTATTATAACATATTGCTCAAGGTATTATATTAAAAGTCGCGTCACTCGTAGTCCAAATCGATCAAACATTCACCAGAAATCTCAAAACGACGATACGTTATGTCACACTCGGGGGGAGTATAAAAGATGTCCTAAGACCCGGCCCCACCTGCGTTCGTATCCAATAAATAAGTACGTTTTCTTCCTTTGGGGAAATTTATTCTATTTATTTATTAACACTGAGCGTATTTGTGTGTAAGCCGAAACAGTATTGCACATTTTACTTCGAAACGTCGGTTCGAAATTTAAAAATACGAGTCTATTATGCAAAGCTTTTCAATGCAATTATATTATTATTAATTTTATTATTGACAAATTCGTCTACTATTTAAGTTCAGCGTATTAATAATGTACTTCGAAGTGTGGCAAATTAAATGGATGTAATATCGACATACATATGTGAAAGTGATCGGCGTTCCTTTATCTATGAAATCTAACATAATAATGTAATTTGTCTTTAAATGTGATATAATAAAGTTTTTTACCGCCAATGAAACTTACAATTTATATCATACGATTATGAAAAGCGGAGGTCTCCTATGGACATTTCTTGGTCAATCATTTAAGTGCTCGGGTACCATAAAGATAGGACAATAAAAGTAGCGTGTTAAGCCTTTTTGTGACATCTAAGTTTGCGGAATAAACCAAGCCTAAAATCTCAGCACAAACGCACATCGCGGAACGTCAGAAAACTCATATCCGTTGATTTTTTGGAAATTGGTTTCCTTCAGCAGGCAGTGAAGAGTGCGTTTAATCTTTATCATGATCTCAACTGAGTTCTGGAGCGCTAATGTTCCAAAGCAGCGGTTGTGGTTTTGAAGACAAAAGAAGACAAAACGCTGATTTACAAAATTTACATGTAGTATACCATTGTTCTTTTAGATTTCTTATATATATATAGAAATAGAAAAAGTCAAAAAATCTTATATATAGAAAAAGAAATAATTTACGAACTTTTATGCAATGTTAAATACAATAAAAAAAAAACCACATCAGACTGCTTATGTTTATCTACTCTATCCATACTATTTATGTCGTACGCTTATCCCAAGAAATCTCATCTTCATATAGTCTTATGTCATAGTCTTCGGCGAAGACTAGTATATAAAATATTTCTTTGCAAAAGTAGGACTCAATAACAATTGAGTACTAAGGCAAGTTTTGGGCTCATCTGTACAACATTCTTAAACTTATTCCTACCCAAATATTTGCACCTGGTCTCTCGGTGCAAATACTTACCCACTAAATAGCTATAAGTTTAAAAAGCTGTCCTAACTGAAATCTCATAATGTTTCTGTCTATAAAATTAATCATTTTCACTCCTTAAAATCTGCCCTATCTTTTTCCATATTTATTTTAGTAGGCTAACGCATCCAAATAATACTCGCGGATACTGTTTTTCGCGCATATTTGGGTGTTAACTTAAAGTTTTATTGATTCTCTATAATAGTTTTAAGTTATATTAAAAAGTATACGAATGTATTTTCATAAAGATATTAGAATCGTAATCTGTTTGGTAGTTTTCCTTTATTATTCGGGATTTACAATATGTGGGAAAGTGTGAACCAGTGAACATTGTTACGAATGGCTCGTAATAAAGTAGAAATAGATTTGACAATGTGAGGCGAAAAATACAGAGTCAAGCATAAGGTAATAACCGTGGAAGTTAGCAAAGCGGCTAAACGGCGTTCAAGTGACAATTCCATACTGTGCGCGCCGACGCGGACTCGCGCCCGCTTTAACACCGCCTTCACACTAGCGGCAATGAACGTTACACGGGGAACTGCTACACTCTGCCCACCCCTCAGGGGAGAGGAACGTGGTGTTACGTTATTACATCATATGTAGACACAAAGTTGCTTTGTATTCATTGTAAAATTCATTTTAACTATCGTCGTATCTTACTATCTAGGGTGCTAAATATGAGAATGCCCCAACGTAGTTCAAAATGCTGAATCGTAAACAACTGTGCTTAAAATGTCGTATTTTGGTTGGCAGTGTGACAGACAAACGAGTTGATGTGACCACTTAAAACTACCTGGCCGGTATCCCCTTTACCGTTACTTTGACAACATAGTAAAATACATATACCTACGTTCAAATCTAAATTTGCTGAAAGAGGGACAAGACTGTTTCTGTATTTCAGAGGTTGATATTCCATCTCACGTCTGGATTACCCGTGTGTGTTAAATTGGCCCAGTTGCATTTCCAAATGCAAATCATCTCTTGGCAATATTTCCTGACCTATCTATATTTCTGTGCAAATTATATAACTATACAAATAACAATATTTTTTTTATTATCTTTGTATCGTTGTTACTGCCAAGGTCTCGTATTTGAAACTCCATATATTCTTAATGTACACGTGCATATATGATTGCTTAACTTGAAAAAGAAATGTTATATTACCAAAGCGCTAGTACGAATAGTCGGTTACTCCGTAGAAATGAAGCCCTAGTTCCCAGGATTTAAACTTTTATTATTATAGCTGTACTCAGGTAGGCGATGTAAGTGGTTTATATAATGTTAATATACCCACTGAAGAAAGTAGGTGTCAGTTCACTCAGTGTTACTGCTACTATTTATAGAAATAGTGTTTATAATTTTCCATTTAAGTAGTATCATTAGATTCCGCCCATATTTCCATCCTCTATAAAATCAAAATAAGCCTGACGTAACCGCCACTCAAAAAGGTAGATTTCGTGGAATAAATTCATTAATACACTCCAAATGTTGTTCCCGAATAGATTTTAGAGATAGATTGTACACATTAAAGTGACCTTATTAATATGATGTGGTGTGAACGTTAGCAGCGAGAATTTAACTTTGCGGCAACGGTTTAAAGCTTATATTATCGCGACGTAGCATCGAAACCTTCAAACTAAAAGCGACGAAAGACCGCATTTCCACCTTTTATTTGACGAACGCAATAAACCTGCTATATTCACATAGAAGCCCGTATACTTCCCCGCGTCGAAATGTTAAGCATTCGAAAACCTAATCCTCTTTGTGGTTCTATCGAAATAAAATGCGTTGGCCGCTTGCCGCCAGATTCTTGATACCACGAAGGCTCTTACAAACGGGAAACTTTTGCATTGCTTTCAAAAATTATTCTTGACTTTCATTCCCGGTAATTAAAATTGGATGCTATTAATTTCTTATTAGTTATTAATGGCTGTCAGTCTGTCGTGTGTGAATGCTGCGTATTAACTACCGAGCTCTGTTAATCACAAAATTCGTTATAAAAAAAATATTTGGACGTTAAATCCGCTATCAGTATTGTGTCTAATATACTTTTTGCAGTTATAATCGTAATATATAAAACTCACAAAAAACAGCTTTACTGCTTCATTGAATTTTTGTATGCATTTATGTCCGTTTAGTTTATTCAGTACGACGATAATTAATACGTTTGAGCGGATATCGGCTACCGTTCGTTTGCAGCCGCCTTAAGGACCCCACCCGCCGCGTCGCATTGAAGCACAAAATGGAAAAGCCCGGGAAGCAGACCCAGAGGACTGACGCAGGCTCTTTATGTAAATACGGACTTTACAAAAGGTGGAGTAATGCGAAAGTGAGATTGGGACTCCGGCGCTTTCACGCTTCAATGTCGAACGGAACGCGATCGGCACAAATTAGAATAAAAATTTAACCAGTCCGAAATTGAAGACAAACATGGCTGAAATTCAAATGAACCCTCTTGGTTTCACAAGCGTCGATGCTGCTGAAAAAATACGTGCCGCAGATGAGACTCGCCGCTGAATGGTTATGTAAGGTGTCTGAACACGTCAGCACGAAATGTGCTATGTACGTATGTATGATGTAGGTATGTAGAAAAACTGAGTTCTAGAAAGTGTATTCGCAAAATCATAAACGTCTAAAAAGTACTGAGCTCTATACAGTCTGACAATAACATGCGTTGACGGTCCAACTTGGAGCGCTGTGCACCGATATCTGCCTGTCTCGTCTATATAATAAACTTACTACGATAATCATTCACCTGGACGTCCACCATGACGTTATCTCCGGCCTTACAGACAAGCATAAAGAGAGGTAATGCCTATAAATTATAGTTAAATAAAACTGCCTTAAATTATATTATAAATAATCTAAGCATACTTTTATAATGTATTAATACAATTATTTCTCTCATTTTTTAAGTATGACGTGATTACGGGTAATAAGAAGTAACTATAAACTTGTGTCTTTTACTTTAATTGCAGTATTTTTTGTTGGTGATTCTAAATAAATAAATAAAAAACCGTTTGCTTTAAACATCCAATTCCAATAAGCCTTTATCTACTTAGAAATAAACACATTATTTGTAAACATTATTTACAGAATCCGTTCATCTTTGAGAGGCGCGGTGAAACAATTGCAAACTTTAAATACAGTTGTTCCAGCGCTAATCACTGCGTCATCATCATATTTGCATCATCGTACACCGATCAAGATGCGTTCTTTGCGGTAGTCATTTCAAATACGTATTACAGATATTACAAACACTTTTCTAACATGAAAACGGAGAATATTTTGTCGCCTTTTTTGTTGACCTCACTCGCTTTTTCGTCCCTCCTCTCTTGATAAGCGATATCGCAGCCGCAACACTTGTACGAACACAAATTATGCGAACAAATCAAAGTGTAATATATATGAAGAGAGACGTCAAGGGAGGGTAAGTGTGTCGGTACATCGATACCCGGGACCTCCCCGGCGAATAACCATTCATAAGATATGCCAATATTGTAACGTAGCAGAACAATTGCTGTAATAGATCTAAAATATTAAGCCCTTTGAAATATCCATGAAGAAATTAACGGCCCAAGATTGTGTTTGCATACGTATTATGTTAAATATTGTAAATACAAAAGTGATTTTGTCTGTAACGTCTTTATGGTGGAGTCGTTGATACGAATTTGATGTTTGATATCGACACGGCTTGGAGTTAGTGAATGGAAACATACAAGGTAGCAAATTCCTTCTAATAACAAAAGATGATTTTCCATTTCGACGTCTTTATGACAATCGAATTATTTTTAAATAAGTGTTCTTAAAAAATCAGAATTGTTCGTGCAATGCAGAATATATGTGACGTTATGTATTATACTGTTTGTGACTTTAAGAGTATATACACACTCGTATTTTAAGAGTATGTACACACTCGTATTTTAGTAAATACTGTGTCAGATTTGTAAATGCATTTTATGACTAATCTTCATACATATAGTCCTGTATATGGAACGTCATGAAAATTTTGCAGTAATTAAATACTATACATAACAGAATTCATTCGCAATAGATGTCTTTTATTTCTTCTGATCTGTTTTACGCGTCTGTTCACTATTATTTTCCTTAGGCCTTTATAAATAAGTTCTGAATACGAAAGCCGATTGAAATAGATTTACAGGATAGAGTTCTTCAATTTTGGTTCGTCTGTTGTTTACTTTGTATTAAGAGCGTAATGTGTAAGTTTCATAACAAATTAATCATTTTAACCTTGTCAATCTCAAAAAACAAATTTGTTTTACTCAACATAAACTCTTTTTTAAATATTTAGCCTAACAAATAGACAAACGAGCCACCTGCTGGTAAATGGTCACCGTCGTCTATGGACACTCGCAACACCCAGGGAGCGGCCAATGCTTTAATACTCTTCTAGCCTAAAAATCTATTGAAAGCTTACAAAATATCACCGTTTCCCGGTTTCCAACATACAGACGATTTGCAAACATTAAAATGCATTATGTTATCGCTGATATTATATACGTCTCATCACATTTCGCACTCTGCTCTAGAAGTATTCTACTGAGCGACAGAAATACTGATGAAATAATATATGTACCTAACATAAACACTCAAGTACGCAAAAACGTTCGTAATACCGATCTCATTTCCTTCGCTAACCCGCAATATTAGCAGCGTCTTATGAACACAAAGTATTCGCGTACAGGCGTAAGATTATGACTTAAGGGTATATTTCCATAATAACCGCGTAACTGAACGCTGTGTAAGTGAGTTATGTGCTTGTTTGTAACTCTGTATAAATACTTACGTATGTACAATTTTAATGTAAGATCCGTATTAAGCGGACTAATTGTACTGCACGTCAAGATGTCGTCTGATGGTGAATTTAAATTTTCAACATAAATAAATTACATAATTAATCCGTCTAGATGTCTATACAGGTGTACAAAAGTATGTGGCACAGCGTACGTCAAAATAAATCTGGTACTGGCTGATGGGGGAGCGATACATTTGCCACTCGGTGCTTTTTACCTACCCGGTAAGAAACCCTCGCGACCTTGCTGCAATCCGCAGAAGCTTATTAAGAAGGACCTCGTGTGAGTCCGAGTTAAACGGATACATATGTACATATATCACCATGACTGTATTTATAGGTTTAATTGTACTGTAATTTGAACTGTATTGTGTAAAATGGAATATATTGGAGCTTAGTTGAAGCTTCGCTTTAAGCTCCTTTTTAATATTTTAAATTAGGATCCTACATTAGGATCCTATCCTACACGCAATGAACGTCAGTCGCTCTACTTAATAAAGACATTTTCCCCTATATTCGCCAGTCGCGCAGAGACCTACGTCCGGCTAAAGACTAACTTTGTTTTTAAGTCTACTCAGAAACGGTTTTAATACCTAATTGAAAGGTGTTGAATCATCTTAAAAATCCATCTACTGTTTTTGTAAGAATGAAAATGATAAATGATAACGTGTGATTGAGATACCACTGCAGGGAACGATAGTAGGTAATATAGACTTATTATTAAAATATTAATCTATTGAGGCTGCGTCAGGAATAATAGTAATGAAACATGTTGATTTATAATTTCCCATACAATAAAATTTATTTCAAAATACATAAATTATACAAATTGACGAAACGAGAATGGAAGGGAAATTGGTAAGTGTGGTACGCTTAAACACATAAAAAAAGATTTAAAGGTCGATAGCCATGTAAGGAGCATATACAAATAACAATAGAGTTCTCACGGACAAAATATAATTTGGGGAGCTATGAGGTGGAGTGACGATATACGCAAAGTGGCTGGCAGTGGTTGGATGCGAAGAGCTGAAGATCGAGCTCAGTGGCGTGC
>DWFV01000609.1:0-13496 GCA_018246775.1 Parelbella machaon machaon
AAGTTGGAGCCCGCAGCGCCGCGCCGTGACAGACGCGTTCGCGTCAGCTACGTAGTTGATAGACCACGTAGTGCCGTAACTGGGCCGTAACCGTTCGGCACATCCCAAATCGGAGGGAAAACATAACGGTTCATTAACCTAGCAGCTCTCTGTGCAAACAGCCAGCATTTTATCGCGCGCAGTATTCACACATCGACGGTTCGCGTTACAAATGTACTCTTTCGTCCGTACAATGTTGCTGACGTTGATTTTGCTCAACTCGCTCGCTACGTTAGGAACCGCGCACAGGCAGAGGCGCTATCTCGTGTATCCTGACGGAGGGCCGGCTCGCGCTCAGGTATTTACTTTTATAGGATACGTGTATCTAGCCTTATTTTCAGTATGCATTTTGAGTAATATCCACTGGACATACTGAAAAGTGGTGATGTTTGAGTAATTGGGTTATAGTTGTAGAAATATCACGACATTTCTTTTATGGATGCTTGTAGTTAGAAAAGAAAAAGAAGATATTTATTACAATGAAAATATGCTATGATATATTTAGATTACCACTTAATAAAATTACCCACTATGTATTAGTTTCTGTTTGTGTGTTTTTATGCGTGTGTATTTGAGCGTATTGATTAATTGCTATTCAAGATAATATTGAAATGTTGAAAATGAATTGTTAGTGAATGTGGAATTTTCTACCACATTAATAAAATAATAATAAACAACCCGTTTATCATTCCACTGTTGGAATATGGGTCTCCTCTCATAATGAGAGGGTTATAATTATGTTATTACATTTAACATTGCAAGTTTAATAATGTTACTCTGACGTAGCACTAATATTATTATCAACATCATCATCAGCAACACTTTTATTTTATAGCAACACTTATCAATTGTTAGAGACGATTGCTATCCAAGCAAGTGTCAAGCGAGTTATGCTGTTTAGCCACAGTGGTTATATGTATATTTTTATTTCGATTTAAAGGTGAATGGACATGTGCACTTTAAGCCACAAAATCCTGGTCTCATTTGGTACATAAGAGTATCATAAACCATATTTGGGTGCGAGCTTACAGAGTAGATGACTTCTTTATATATCCAGACGAATCTAGACACCAATGACCGCATTAAGTAAATTACTCATTATTCGACTTACATTTTCTGATGATTTTTATAGCAATGGAAACGTCATTACAGAAGTTTTTTTATAAATTCTGCGTCGTGACTTATCGGTCCTGAGAATTGATAACGTAAATTGTAAAATATAACTTAAATACGACCTTCGTTACATTGTGTAAAAATTATACAGCTTTATAATTCCATTACATTCATGTGCCGCTTCAGTGGAATTTTCTGTACATTTCTCTCCATCACATTCCAATGAATTTACAAATTTGCCCCGTCGTTTCTGATTTAACTTAAGCAAATGATGTTTTCTTTGCACACCGGATCTGGCTTAACGAAGCCGTGTACCTTTTTTGTTCGTGAATTTAAATGCAATTAGTTTGTCGCTTCAGACGGCTCCCGTTCGGGCTAATTTTTTTATTTGGTTGATGTGTTTTTCGTATATCTCCACGTAGCAATGCTGTCTCTAATTCCTATCGTGATTAGCTGAAATCGTTGATTCCATTTCCGGTGCTGTATTTATTAAACTAGTTACAGTTTTGAGTTCTTAATGATAATAACGGCATATGCAGTTTTAATGGATATTTGATACTCGATGCTTTCTGCCTACCCCTGCTGTATTAATAAGATAATAGCATAATTTTAATGTTTGGTTTACCCTTTACTTTAGTATCAAATTTAAACAGTGACTTGTTAATTTACTAGTTCATTAGTCGCACTTTATATTGTTTCAAAAATTATAGCTATGTCACTGATAATTTCATCAACAGATCTACGAGAATTCTCATTTCTAAATAATTCTGATTATTATATTAAATGAATGGACAGTTAATGATAGGAATGTCATTAAGTACGAGCTTTGGAATAGTCTCGTCTCAATTATGTCGCTATTAAAGTAGGGATTGATAACAAGTAGATCGATGACTGTTATAAAGCATTGAGAATGAATATTATAGAATTATCTTAATATCTCGCCTGTGATCTCCGAAGTGGTAGGCCGGGCCAGAACACTACGGAGTGGATGGTGAGCCTATTGCCAATTACCTGGCACAGATCTAAACTTCGAGTCAGTAGGTACTGGAAATTTTTGTTGGAAAATCTAAGTTAGAAAAATTCAATACTACCCGACACGAGAATCAAACCTAAGATCTCTCGACTAACATAAATAATTGACAGTGATATTTGTCGTATTATCGTTTATTTCAGCAATCACTCTTGTATTTTTCTATATAGTCAAAGAAACACGAGGAAACGAATAATCAAATATTTTGATATCTCCGTAAATCAACCCCTATCACATATGCAACGTTTATATAACATATATTAGATCAAATATTCGAAAGAGATGTTTCATGTAATTGTCTTTAATAATAAATACATATTAAATCGACTGCCTTGTTGGTCGAGTGGTTGCAAGCGCGACTGCTGATCGAGAGGTCCTGGGTTCAAATCTCGGGTCGGGTGCTATTGGATTTTTCTAATTTAGAATTTCTAGTAGTGATTCGGACTCTGGAATCGTGCCCGGTGTATGGCAATAGGCTCACCACCTATTCCATGGGACTTACGTAACTGGTGAAACTTGGGAGTGTACTACACTTCTCTGCCTACCCCTTCGGGAATTATAGGCGTGATGTTACGTTATTAAATCAATTTCCATAGCGGATATTTATTTAAAAGAAATTTATTATTTAGTAAGAAAAGTTATGAATAAGACGATTTAAAGTAACTGTTTTTAATTGTTTATCGAAATAGTGTCGATAACTATTAATATCGATACAAGGTCGATACCTTGTATCGATATACTGGTAGCACTTGCCTGTATAATAGCATAATCACGAGAATTCCTTCCGACTGAAACAATACAGTAATTTATATAGGAATAAAAGTTCTAAGTACGTTCTTGGCACGGAAAAGCCGATATTACTTTCTTCTCATTATTGTTTGCGGTTGTTTTCATAATTTTTAATTAAATTTTCGTTTACGATTTTATTCTCGTTCGCCGTGAAACTTTAGTACAAGTAGATTTATGGACTATTTACACAAATTACTTTTGGACTTTTGTTATGAGACCGAAGCAATTGAAGCTTACTTTATGATCGGTAGGACGCACGGATGAGTCGCTTTGTATGTATATAATGCAATCCAATCTGAAGTTTAGCGATTATGTAATAGTCATAATTATAAAAAAAAATAAAAAAAAAATTTTTTTTATATAACTTTGAACAGCTTTGATTGGATTTTTCATGCGTAGGTATGACATATTTTATTACACAATTACGTCATTAATTGGTGGTTTTTGTAATTATTTATATCGGTATTTCACGAAATCTTCTCTTTCTCTATATGTTTTTGTCTAATGATAAAAAAAGCCTTGGGATTTGGACCTATGTCCAGCAGTGGAACGGTAAAGGCTGATGTGATCATGATGATTGATAAAAATTAGAAATATGTACTTAGTTATATTGTGTACGTTTATTTATCTGCTAGGTACTAACACTTAGCTAATGGGTAGAGACATTGTGGAATTAGAATAGTAATTAATTTCCACATACCCTCAACATAAGCATCATGCATAAGTGGAACTGAATGAAGTGGACATAATGCGATCTCAAGTTCAATTAGATTGAACCTCAAGTTACTAATAGCCCTTAAAATTTGTCGTACTGCGAACTAAAAGATATAAGAAATAGTATTATTGAGTAATAAAAATCTTGGATGGAAATAATTGGAGACTCGTGTCTAACAGAGGAACGACAATTGATGATGATGATGATAATGATGATAACGATGGTGATGATGATGATGACGACGACGATGATGATGATAATAATGATGATGATGATGTTGAATGAATAACAATGTTAGATATAAATTCTTGAAAATTAAGTATATTTTACATTAGGGTATTTAAGTAATGGTAAACAATTTTAGTCAAACAACTATACATCATTAGTGACGACAAAAAACATATTTCTTGCCTTATCCCTATACG
The DNA here is from genome assembly GCA_018246775.1 of Parelbella machaon machaon. Classification (NCBI taxonomy): domain Eukaryota; kingdom Metazoa; phylum Arthropoda; class Insecta; order Lepidoptera; family Hesperiidae; genus Parelbella; species Parelbella machaon. The sequence goes on from DWFV01000609.1 coordinate 4,112, forward strand.
CTTCTCGTGTTCACTTGGATCGACGACGATGTGTAAAATCTTTAAGCTAACATTAATATAATTTGAAGTGATTATTGAATGTGTTAATATTTGTATTATCTATATTTGAATGACTATCAATAATTGTACCGTTAATTTCAGTTTATTATAGGCCTGGGTGTACCGGTTGATCTGAAAGAGGCGTCTGTTACAGTTGGCACTGTAATAAAGTTTCAGTATGATTTACCCACAAACAGTACTGAATATACTAGCAGAATATACGGGTTTGCTAATACTGTGTCAAGAGACATGGACGGAGAGCTACCTAACGAAAATGCAATTGATACAGATTTAGACCCAGATGTAGATCCAGATGTAGATCCAGATTCTTCTAGAGGTTTGAGCGAACAAGCAAAAAACACTTTAACCGATACATCCGAAGAAAATAATGATACTTTAGTAGACATAACATTTGATGATAATAATAGAAGAAAACGATCCCTGTTATATACCGAAGGTGGCTTTGTGAATGATGTAGATTCATCGAAAGTATCCACTGAATTACCTTTGGAAGAAGCTATAAGGCGTCAAGAAATAATCGACAGAAATAATATGGGGATACAGGAGGAACCACAAAGAATGAATCGTTGGGACTTTTATAAAATAATCGAGCATATGATTGAGAGGTTTGCATTATTTTTAATAGATACGATTAAGTTTTGACTATTTAGTAATTAAAATGAGTATGATATGTTATTGAAATTTAATATGAAATACGAACGACAGTTCATGTAATTAGGGAAATACAAAATCTTCTAATACATTCGCTTCGTATCACCCATCCAGTTCAGAATCCAGAAAACGTTTTACGGATAAAATTATTTATAATAGGCATACCATATTCATTACATTACTTTTAATTTTATTCGTAAACAAAATTGCATTAAATTCAAACAACAATTCTAAGAAATAACTTACACTATTTCTAAAACATAGCAAAACTGAAAGATTCGTTTAATAACTTTAAAATAAACAACAGGCGGTCATAACGCTTCCTTTCACGTAAAATATTCTCATCTAAAGTTTCCTTCAAAATTTTCGCAGGTACGGTTATTCGGGCCGGCCCTGCTTGCTCCGAACTATCTGCGAGGCAGCGGAGGTCCCTTTTACCCACGAGAATGGCTTGTTAGGAGAAATTGGCCATATATTATTCACGTAAGTACCCAGCTACTTGAACCTCGTATGGGGTTAATAAAAATGTTCAACAACGTAACGTTGGTTCTGAAAAACGTGTATCGCGTGAACGTACGGACTACAGACACGTTTTGTGGTTTTGTTTTTGTGATGTACTTGTAATAGATACATATGTACTTATGCTGTATGTGAATCTAGAGCTTGATTACAATTAAATGCAAGAGGAGGTTAAACTGTTTGACGTTTGTTTGTCCTGTCAGAACTGTCTGATGTAAGTATCGGAATGAAATAGAATTCACTTTTACAGGCCATCAACAACCAAAGACGTCATATCCCACCACACTGACAACGAATACCGCGCAGCGGAAAGGCTTGGCAGAGAGGCCAGTGCCGACTGCGAGACCATGTTCCCCGATTGTGAGTCTTCAGTATTAGACACGTTCACTCATATCGGAATTGATACCTTGCAAAAATTTGGATTGTACTGATGATATTTATCATTAAACATTATATGATGATTTTATTGTTTGTTTTATTTTTCAACATCACGCCGAAACATATATTTGAGGTAGAAAACGGAATATGACAATATGTTTGTGAGTTTAATTTTAGTGGTGGCCCAGTAGCGATCGAAATTCCATTGTCAATCATAAAAAAAATCAGTTTGAGCGTTTCCTAGGTTGTAATGTCAAAGACTACTACGCTTATATAAATGTTTCTTCTGTGCTACTTATTGACAACATCCGTCTCATGTCTGACATTGATAATGGGAACGTAAATAATAAAAGTTTAATTCAGATAATTCAATTTAAGGTATTTGTAATACATATTACACATACATTTTAGCATTCTGCCCTCCTTTTCTGTATAAATTATATGTGTGCCAAATTTCATACTCCTCCGTTCGCCCAATTTTCGTAAAAAGGGGTACAAAGTTTTTGCTTCACGTATTAATATATAGATCCTGTTACGATAACAAACAAGAATTTTAAAAATTTGTAATGATGTTGCAGTTAAAAAAATTGTCTTATAACAACTTATAATAACTTAACGTAAATAAAGTACGTATAATAATGTCGGCAACATTTTGACAAAAACGATAGTGCTGCCATCTAGGCGACACTGCTGCCATCTAAGTGACAATGCTGTTACCTGTTTAACAAAAATATTTAAGTTATTCGCTTGTTATTTTATTGTCTACGAAATGTTTTAAAAAAAAATCGGAGCAGTTACAAAAAAGTAGGAAAACTCAGACATTGCGAAAAACCAAATTTTTGCGCTACTCTTGATCAAAAGTGATAATAGGATCGCCTCAATTTGATTGGTTATGTTTAGGATGCGGTAGCCAAATAGTAAGAACGAAAATTCCTTTTTTTTTAAATACCTACAATTTTTCAAAAACGTAATTAAAATTACGTGTACCTGCATTTTATAACAGTTTATGTACAATTTATGTATTAATTTCTCAACATTTATTCACATTGTGTGTCTTATAGGGTTTAGTCATCTTTAATGTTATTGAAGAAAATCAATAGAAATATAATTTTAAATAATTTAATTACCACCGTAACGTATCAAAAGACTCGTATGTTATATGTAATTTATTACAGAATATATCATTAAGCCCAATTCTGAATTTTGGTAAATATGTCTAGAAGAGAAATAGTACAGTTGTGATACAAAGATAGGCAGTCTTCATTTCTTCTACCAGCGTCATGTGCTTCAATGTACGGAGCGGATTCAGCCACGGCTCCGTAATGTAAAACGTCATTTGACGGGCTAGAAAACAAATTCAATAAATTAATTTATAAATTGCCTCGTTGGTCGAGTGCTTGCAAGTGCGACTATCGATCAGGGGGTCCTGGGTTCTAATCCCGGGTCGAGTACTATTGGATATTTCTAATGTAGAATTTCTAGTAGTGACTCGGAGTCTGGTCTGTGCCTGGTGTATGTCAATAGGCTTACCACCCATTCCATAGGACGTAAACGTAACTGGTGAAACGTGGGAGTGTGCTAAGTGTAGTGTGGAGGAGTGCCTCTGGCTACCCCTTCGGGAATTACATGCGTGATGTTACGTTTTTTATTTTATAGATTAATCTCCATACAGATCAGACGACCGACTGGGAGTTGCATGATTTTTTTATTATTGTTTGATAAAGTAATAAATGTACTTCAATAAGTATTTTACATACTTCAAAACGAAGGTAGCCATTTCGTGAAGCAAATCGTCTTCCACATCAGTGTGCAGAGGTTGAGCTCCGAGTTGACACAGCGTCCTCAGCACACAAAATGATCCGTTGTGACCGTATCTGTAATATTATTGGAGACTAGTAGGGAACACAGTGTGCCAGTATCTCTAAGTAACGAATCTCACGTACATTTTACATCATCACATTTTTCATACACGCACACCGGCTTCATATATTTAAACAAATAAGATCGTGATTACATTATTAATTTATTGCATCTATTATTATGTTAATTAAAATTCTATTTGTTTAAAAATATTCGAATCTATCGTTTGTTTAAAATAGTTTTTAAACGAATTTTTAAGAGTTGTGAATGGTAAGAATTTTAGTACCGTGCTAACTAAAGATTAGCCCAAAATCAATCATGGATGCGTTTATATAGCTAAGATGAATCAGAATACCTCATTTCATAGAGTCTGCTTAACCAACTATTAAACCAATAGAGAATATTAAGCTATCAACTAAAAATTTCTTCTCTAAGAATTCTTTGGTACTCCAATAAAATAGACTAGCAAGGGAGAATATGCTGGAATTGGGAATAACAAATACATGAGAACGAAAATCAGATATATAAGTGACGTCACGAGCTGAAATTTACTTCATTACAACGGTTTTCGAGCACCCAATTATTTCTGTGGAAATAAAGGTGATAATAAAAATCAATAGCAGTACAATCAAGAGCGTAGTTAATGTTGGAATGGCTTCGTGTGCTTTTTACATTACCCGATTGGGTAAACAGTAATATATTACAATAAATGACGTTCGCGAAATGGGAATTGACACAAGCAATTTATGTGAAAATTGCGTCCTGTAGATGCTATCCGATTGTGAAATAAATCAATAATGTTCTCATGTTTTACCGGTAACGAGTAACTGTGGGCGAAAAATGGGACAATTTGTACATGACAGTGTTGTCTGCGGTAACAACGTTCGGCTGCCTGCAAGGTATTGTAGTGATTCATTCTGTAGTAGTCTAAACATTCCCAATAACGACACTCTCAGCGCGCTACGGATGTGCACTCAGGCTAAATTAGTTTTTATCGAATCCTGTTAAAGTATGAAGTTCTTTTTAAAATTAGATCTAATGGTCGTGTTCTAGGAGTAATCACTTTAGTGAACAATCCATATTTTGAACATATTTAGATAAAAATGTACATAATGCTCCATTAAAAGTCCCAATATAGAATCCCAGTATCATGAACGGCATGGAAACAGACTTACAACAGATAAAGGGTTAAAATTCGAAACCGATAATAAAATAATTTAATACAGAATACAAATTAATTATAGATCACAAATATTTTGGCATTTCAGATCATACTCGTACATGGGAGCCGTACTCTTTTTTTAAGTAGAAATAGGCTCGCGTTTGGCTGCAATCCCAACTGATGGAAAGCGAGATGCAGCCTAGGATGTAGCACGCTCGTCTAGTCACTCTTCACTCACTCTTCTTTTGTCACTCTTCACTCTTCTTTTGAAGAATTCCAGGTTATACAAGTCGGGAAAGATGGATGCCGGCAGAGAGATTTTTTGAGCTCTTTCGCAGTTTGTAGCAAAAATGATTTAGAGAATTGCTTTCTTCTGCTTATAGGTCTACCAGCTGCGGATGGTAGCCTGCGGTACGTCTAGATGTCCGGTGGTAAACGGGGGCAGGTGGAACTAGATTGTGGAGCTCGAATGAGGAGTGACTCAGTGTGAGAACTTGGCTGGACTTTGTAAGAATTATCAATTCACACTCATTGACTAGAAATTACATATATTTTTTAGTTACGGCCTGCAGTATGGAACTTAAGTGACTATATGAAAATATGTATATACAATTTTAAGTAATGTGTACGCGTACCACACTATATAAGATTCTGTTGACTGTTTGTTGCAAGTGCAGCGAGCATCTGTTGCTGTATCTAGCCTTAAAGCGAGTTAGGCAGACCAACGTGTTTCTTCCAAATTAAATTAATAATAAAATCATTATTAATTAAATAAACCTATGATTAATAACATAGTTATTAATAAAATCAATCTTAATATTGCATTTTTTATAATCATCATATTAGTTTAATAGCATAGTATAGTACGCCGGGATTATGCTATTGTATATTCTATCATGTATATATTTATTTATTTATCGAATGAAATTAACTAAGATTGATGCTTTAAATCGGAATTTCTCGACCGATATTAATTGAATTTGAAGAGCGCCACTGACTGACTGCTCGATGAGATAGGGCAGCTTCAAATATTGATATGCTTTATAAAAAATGATATTTGTTTGATGAACTGTAGCTATCTACATATACGAGTGTAAAATCAGTGTAAGTATACAAATTCACTATCTATTCCATTGTGGGACTTAAACGTAACTGGTGAAACCTGGGAGTGTACTATACTCCTCTGTCTACCTTTTCGGGGATTAAAGGCGTGATGTAACGTTTGTTACATTATTTAATTGATCAGTGTGACGAAGTAAATTTAATATTAGTAATTTGATATTAAATGATTTATCGTAATAATTAAAATCACTCACCCATTTAATACATCTTCCACGTACTTATAGAAATGATATATTCTTGCGTCGTTTTCATAATCGCCGTCTCTTTCCTCTGTGTCGTATACTTCTCTTCTCCTTCTAGCGTCTGTCACGTAAGCCGTGTTCGCCTCCAAGATGTCTATTGGAACTTGTGAGCGATTCCATGGCAGTTGGAAGTTCGCTTGGAACGCCCAGTTGACATTGACTGTCTTTACTGCTGTCGGTGTGCCTATACCAACGTTAAACTGTAAAGATAGGTAGTTAGTATTATAACGGTCCAATCGTATTGTATTGTACATGAGATTATTCGTACTACATTGTACTGTGTCTTAGTTTTAACTGCAACATATACCAGCAGACCTTGCGCGGATTATTGCTGGTAATACATTATTCTATGTGATTCACGCTTCACGGACTTAAGTCAATAGTCAAACTATTATTCATATTTAATCTCCAGATATTGTTACATTCCATTGACTCGCTATAACACTTAGAACATACTCTAAAATTGGTGGAACTGGCTATGAATATTAGGGGAATCAGTAAAAAAATCCCTCCATATCTCATGACACATAATTTTACTATGTAATTCTTACTTATTTAATAATTAGTTTGGTTTCTTATTATAAACCTAGGACACAAATATTAAAAATATAAATTAAATTTCAAAAATTCGAACTCAGTTAAACTAAATGTTATAATTTAAGAAACTAGCTCGTACCGTCCATTTTACTTATATTGTTTAAGTTGACCATTTTAATTCACATAATCTGTTAGAGAATCTACTTATTCTTTAAAATAAGAAGTATATTTATGTAACAAAAAAGTATTTTACAAGATAAATACACGTCGGTAAGTCTGTGGCCATATTGTAAATCATTAATCTCATTTGATAGCGTCTGACAGACAATTTATTTCTTCCAAAAACTGATCAATTTACTCTCCTGCTTAATCAATCAGATCGAAACTTCGACTCTAGGGACACACCTGAGATTATAAGAACACAAAAATTTATCGTGAATCTATTCTCAACCTCAATGTTATTCTTCATATTTATAAAATATGTTACATTGAGATCTGTTCAATAAATAAATGTTCATACATATTTTTGTGGTTACTAATTGCATATGTAATTTAATCTTAGCACTAAGAAGCTAAGGATATTATAATTACAATGTAATTTTTATATATATAAGGAAAAAACTTACCTGTAACAAAGTGGAATTTGGAAACAGCAATTGCCTCCTGCTTCTGTGCAACAAATCTTCGTTAAATACTTCTGCGTTACACGAACATATATCCAGGAGATTTACTATAATAATATTTACAGCGAAAACTTTTTCATATAAATACATGTTAGTATACGAAGGAGTTTCTTACAAGTGAACATAAGTTTGACTATAGTTTTAGTTATATATCGATATAGACACCGCAGAGATTTCTCGAAGGAAAGAGTAAATATTTGACGTGATAATTTATTTTCCAGCACAGAATACCATTTCGTTATTGCTTTGAATTATATAGAGTTATTCAATATAATTTTCAGATGTTGACATTACGTTTTAATTATAATAATATACATATTATTACAGTTAACAAAGTATATTTTTCATGTTACAAATTTAGCCAATATGTTCTGTACCATTAATGCAAGTCTTAGACCGATTCTAATGTATTTTTATTCAAAGTCATTAAATATTTTATTAATATTAATTATATGGGACCAAATATTATTTAAAAAATACTAATGTCCATGGCATTGTTTTGTAAATTAAGAGCAGCTTAATATTAGTATAAGGTTTTATTATAAATATGTAAGTATGCTTTCATAGGATTAGCTCATTTATTATTACAAATTAAAATAAATATATTATTAGAAATATAAATTATAAAAGCACATATAACAACACTCTACTACTGCACTATAACAAAAAAAAAATATTATTAAAATCATGGAAGAATTTATTTCAAACACTGATCTACACGAAATAAAATGATAGCAACTCGATAAAAATCAGTAATGTCAACTGATAGAGACGGCGACACGTAATGGGCGCCAGTAATGAGACGCCCTACGTAGCGTCGCTGTTGGATAAACAAATTAGTGCACTGCAGAGTCATGTGACTACCGAAATTTACTTAGGACGCGTTCACACTGTATCTACTGTACATACTATGTACGTAAAATGTATGTGTGAGTTCTAGGGTCGGATTTTTTATAAACTATTTAAAATTTACGTACAATAACGTCTCGTTTTGCATTATTTCTGCTAAGCTTTTGGAGATGTTAAAAGTTATATACATAATATTGACAGTTTTTTTTAAATATTTCTTAAATTAAAAGTTATTTAGATTAACTTAACTTAGTTTTTTCAGCGAACATGTCAAAATTTTACTATTTAGGAACGGATCGCAATTGCATTTATGCTGCCTGTACAGGTGCCACCAGTGCTAACAACATTAACATGACTATTTTTTTCAGGAACTCAATAATAATTTTTAAATGTCTCACGACACGTTGAAGCAGAGCTATAGCGCGTAACGAGTGTTTTTTTATCTCTTTGTGTAGTGAAAAAAAAACAGTACACTACACCACTGGTAACGATTGAAAAAAAAGAAGCTTTGATTGTTTATTTAAAAAAAAAAATTTTTTTTTCTGTTCTTTCACATCCAGTTTAGATGAAATGTTCAAATTATTACTTTCTAAGACGCTAAGACATCAGGGAACAAATACTTGTAATGTTAGTTCGTCTGATTGCAGTTTTTATAATGTGATGATGGGAGGCAGGATATTTTTTGTAATATAATAACCAAATGAATGGTCAAATAACCAAATGGCAAATAACTATATAACCAAATGATATAATAACAGAATGCCGAGGAAGACCAAGACTCGCTTACGTTGAATAAATACTTTAATTACTGGTTCATGTGAAACTGAGAATCTTTGAAACTGACGTGTGTGTATAAAAAAAGAGAAAAACTATTTAAAAAAACCTGACATATGTAAACTTAGACATATTTGGGACATGGTACTCTCTGTCTCACCTCGAAAAAGCTCTGGCATGAGTAATAATGACTATTATTATACCATAACGCTTTATCATCATTCATCATGAATAATAACTAAATAATTATAAAAAATAATAATAAAATCGATAGCAATTACGACATGTATTAACGCGTCCTAATTGTGTCGGTAACATCGTTGTTGAACAAATAATCAAGCAAGGCGGAGTTTTCTTCTTAGGATGCGTTCATATTGGTGCGTATCATCCATTTATGATCTGAATATTTCTATTATATTTTCAGTAAACGTAACGTAAATCACGCCTGTAATCCCCGAAGAGGTAGGCACAGGGGTGTAGTGCGCTGCCGCGTTTTATTAGTATTTACGTCCCACAAGAGAATAGCGTTTTCAGGATGTATTAGAAAA
>DWFV01000610.1:0-13495 GCA_018246775.1 Parelbella machaon machaon
GGTGCGCGCCATGAATTTAAACCTAGCACCCCCGGAGTGAGAGGTTGAATTCTTAACCACTAGGCTATCACTGCTTCACTATTACACTACAAAGGTACTATTTACGTTGTTTGAACTGGAGATATTCAACATCACTTCTGCAATAGCACCATCATAACCATTAACTCCTGCTATTTCATTGTTACACGAATGCTTCATCAGGATGAAACGGTTAATGTCATAGTTTTCCACGCGTCCATATCCCTGTTGGCAGTCATGCCACATTAAAATTATTATGATATAGACCACGAGATATGCTGCACTGTTACTTGATAGATGTGTTATGTAAATAATTCTATACCCGGATACTGTGCACCAGCTATACAATGCAATACGATGCTAAATCATACAATATATTTTTTACATAGGTACCACATAAGAAAAAATCATAATATAGCAAAAGCAAGAAAATAGAGTAAGAATATATGTAGGTGGTCTGATCTTATTGCTAAAAGACCGATTCTTTCAGACAACCATCCTGTAGGAAGCTTCCTAAAAGAAAATAAAAATATATTGTCACTAATAGTGCCCGGCCTTCTTACACCTCAGCAATAAAATTTTAGTAGTTTTTTTTTAAATAAACTTATTTTTAGAACTTTATGACGTTTATTTTGCTACTTAAGACATTTCTTAAAATTTTAAGACCATGGAATGGTCAGACAGAATAACATCAAGAAGAAAATAGAATAAAATTTGACATTACAGCGCAGTACAATTCAAGGAGCGCTAATTTACCTATAACCTGCTAGCTTATATGTTATTTCAGGTCATATCCCATCTTCATACTAAATTTCATCAAAATCTGTCAAGCAATTTCACCGCGTAAGAGTAACAAACATACGCACAATCTCGTATTTTAATAGAAGTTACATCTAGAAGTGTACGTATATGAATATATTGACGTTTTCGAAGTGGCCATCGAAATGATTTCTGCTGTGGATACAGATTCAATGGTGTAGTGATCAATCAATGTTATATTTACATTGGTGAAGAATGATATGTGTACAACAGAGTGATAGCTAGATGTTAATTTTGCGTTCAGGTGTGCTATAGTAAAATTTTGTCTGTGAATTAAATTTATTATTTTTACCACGCTTATTTGTTCACGAACGTAACATCACGCCTGTAATCCCCGAAGGGGTAGGCAGAGGAGTGTAGTACACTCCCTCGTTTCACCAGTTACGTTTAAGTCCCATGGAGTAGGTGGTGAGCTTATTGCCATACACCGAACACAAATAATAAATACATAAATAATATTCGGATAATAATCAAATTCTCATTAATTAATTGGAATTCTCGGAGCTCTTCGGTTATCTCTAAAATTTAAGTTGAACATTAAATAGGTTTACATCATTAATGAGACAACTTGATCCTTAGATTAGCCGCGCCGCTTAATTTCTTGCCTCCCGATTTATAGCAATCTTAATGCTTAATTAAATGTACTTATTACCATGTTTGTTCCTATCCTCACCCCTTATTATCATCACCCTCGTTATCATCACCGTCAGTATCAACATCCTCATTATTATCACCCTCAATATAATCATCTTCATCTTCATTATCATAATCCTCATTATCTTCATCCTCAATATAATCATCTTCATCTTCATTATCATTATCCTCATTATCTTCACCCTCATTATCATCGTCAATCCTTTTGCTGTTCCACTATCGAACTGCCTCTTCTCTCAGAATGTAATCCCCGGCTGTAATCCCCGACGGGGTAGACAGACGAATATAGTACACTCCCACGTTTTACCAGTTACGTTAAGTCCAAACACGAAATAGATGGAGAGTCTGCCATATAGGTACCTACTAGTCACAAATCCAGACACCTAGCCACTAGTAGAAATTTCTACTAGACATTCTAGATTAACTTATACGGCGGTGAAAAGCTTTAATTACGAAATTAACACAATGTAATTTATTTATTTAAAAAAGGATCAAGATCTCATTTGTAAGAATGCTATTAGCAACGAAATAATGACCAGAGAACATCGAATTAATAGAGCAAATCCAAGCATAACCCGTAATGACCCGTGCCGTAATAAAAGACACAAATCTACAACAATGAACAGAAAGGAGACCGCAAGGGTTTAAAAGCTTTCTTCAATAAATCACTTGTGGGGAGAAAAATCCCTTCGCGAGGGGCACTCCGGTCCCACAAAAGATACAATTACGCAAGCATTGATGTAGTTATTATGGAACGATTAAGTGTTTTCGCAACTCACTGTACGCGAAAATATAAGTACCAGTTGTTTGCGATCATTAATTTTTAGAATTTTGGTACTTTTCGGCTTTCACTGAGGATTTTAGACTATATTCTCAATAATATCTAAAAGAAATGTGGATACCTACATAGTAATATCAACTTATGTCCAATATTCAAAATTTAATAGTTAATTAATTATAAATTGTAAAAAAAAAGTAACATCACGCCTGTAATCCCAGAAGGGGTTGGCAGAGGAGTGTAGTACACTCTATAAGTTTGACCAGTTACGTTTACGTCGCATGGAATAGAAAGTCCATAATAAATTGTAGTAATATATAAAGTAGAATAAGATTTGCTTATTTTAAATCGCCATATTTACTTCTAACGTTACTCCATGACAATTAGAAACTATTTAGAATCTTGCTATACAAACACAATGTAGCAAGCTCACAGAAATGTTAATAAAGAGTATTAATATGTATGTCACAAATTACAAAGTTAGCTAGTTCCCGGTCCTTTTTAAACTTATCACTTTGAAAATGGTACTAATACATAGTAAAAATCATTAAAAGCTTCATAAAATCTCAATAAACTAGGAGTACAACTTATTCATAATAAGTAATAGTATTTTTATTTTCAAGATAAATAAAAGTAGGAACAATTGTAAATATTTAAATTTAAAGCGCTATTTGTCAGATTTCAACTATGCAAACAGCGCCATCTATTATGTATGGGTTACTATTAAAACGTGTACTAAGTAAAACAGATAACTATAAATGATATGCTGATTATATTTTATAATAATTTCGTTATAAACATTGTCATTTAAAACGTATAAAATTATACGTAGTTATCACAATAAATCAGTATAATCTCTTTATATAAAGAAAACAAAACAATAATAATCAATACAAACTACTTTTGACGTGCACATCCTTTGCAGAGAATCTACTCGTCAAAAATGTGCTGCCATCTATCGAAATAAGAATGTACTAAAAACTGAAGGTAAAACAGTTCCAAAATGAATATTACTATATTTAACTATTATTTCAGTATTTAAAGAGAACTTTTTCTTTGTAAAGTATTAATTTTATTAAAATTTAAAATTTAAAATATACTTGTAATATAAGTAAATGATTTCACTACTTTATTCTAGACAGATTTTGACTCATCCGTATTTGCCGCCAATAAGCGGCGGCGTTTCGGGTCTTTTGAGAACCCCGCGACAGGAAGTGAGTGATGAAGGTGCTACGCAGGCGCAAATTGACCTTTCGGTTGAAGAACCCGTCGGTCACATGTGAGTGTCGATAAATATCTTAGTTTTATCGTGAATCCTCTTTCAATAGTCATAATTATTATTTTTGTAAGTATTTTCTATAGTGAATATAATTTTGTGAAATCGCAGTCAATTAACGGTGTGATTAATGTGTAAAATTGGATGATATTATATTGCGGCGCCGGCACGTTTGTCAATCTGCTATTTTTCTTGCTTTATCTCTGATTTAGAGTAATGAAGATGTTGATACTATTTAGTATTATTTAAACGTGTCGCAAATCTCTGTGTTAGCAAGTCATGGAGTTTGTAGTTGATGAAATTGGAGTGTTTTAGACATGTCGAAAAGTTTGGCAAGATGTCCCTGTGGAGCCACATGTTCGGATACCACACGGCTGGCTTCGTCTAGTCACCGCCTCCGCAATACAGGGCTGATGTCGTTTTATAAATTATTAATTTATTTAGTGGCCCAATATAACTGCATTAATTATGATCAATATTGCCTTCTATTTTACCGATAGCACAATGGTTTTCGCAGTAGAACGCTAGGTGGGGTTAGGTCGAACAGACTTTTTTCGGGTGATCTGATAACTTCATTCCCTGCTCTCTTCGTGCCTAGATGGCAATTTTGGTGCAGCAAGCGTGACTGATTTCAGATTTGATTGAGTGCGTGATTTTTCAACGGTAATGTGGGAAGTGTAGTATTATTGAATTGTCAAATAAATCACGTCTTATTGTTCATAACTTCTCAAGTACATGACTATTGAACAATATAATCATGTCCATGACATTGCTCTCTTAGCCATACTTTGAGAAAGCGATACAAAGTGTTGATTTAGGCCCATGCTGTTATTCCGTATTGCTTAATTTTGTAAGTGTGCCATTATTATGAGTACTTCCAAACATCATTCTTCCATTTACTTAGTTTGCTATTATTTCGTATTTTAGCCATATTTAATTGTAATTTATCTGTAACCATTTCAGCACGAAATATTTTTAGAATTTTTGATTGACACAAACATCTGAATATTTTATAAAATCACCATTGTCCAATATTAAATATTGAATTGTCATAATGAAACTATGAACATTTTTATATGTTCCTGTATATTCAAAATTTGCCTTTCATCAAAACTGCCAGTCACATCTATAATTGTGTTGTTGCAGACTTGGTAGTGAAAGTTGAATGATAATTTCAGATATTTGATAACAAGTTTGTCTTTATGTTGAAGCCCATAATGCTATCACATTTTAAAAATATCCTTCAGCTTAGATTCATTATGAAACGATGAAAATATGTTTGCCACCACTTGCCCTGGCACTCGGATTTCCTTATGAATTATTTATACTATTAAAATACTGTAGTATACCATTTGGGATTTTTTCCGTCTTGCTCTCAAGAACAAAGTTCACGAAATTCATTACTATTTAAAGTCAAAAAACAAGGCAATCACTTTTTTGTACTTTATTACTTATTACCAAGAATAGATAACCTCCTGTTACCTGAATACCTCCTGTTTCATAGTTGTCACTCAGTTATAGTAAATAATGTTTAAATATAACCAATTTTAAGGTACTTTAGCCTGTTCACTTAACTCGCCTTTTATTTGTGATGTGATGTGAAAATTACAGATCTCTTACTAAATCAAGATTACTTTGAATCAACGCTCTTACAGCCAACAGCAGAAACTATAAGCCTTATATGGAAGTTTTCATTCTCTATTACTAAACTGTTCTATAATTATGTACATCTTCTTGCCAGGTGCCTAATGGGATAGGTTAAGGGCACCTCCAGGGAAATGATAAATTATCTACCTTTACAGACCTGCCATGTTCTTAAATTCATTACTCTTAACAATATTTTATATTGTTTGTCAAGTAAAGGTGGATTTTTCTTATTGTTTTCTTAAAAACAATTAAAACTCTCATTGAAAAACTTCCCTTTTCTATTCATACATAAAGGTATGGACGTTAATATATGTTGGCTGAGTGGGTCGATAACCTGAGCCAATTGTTGTTCTGACTCATGATCAGTAGTTAATGCCAAGGTTGCAATATTTAGATGCTGGCATCTAACAGGATTCATATATGACACCTCATTGGTACTACTCATGTAAGTCATTGCATCCTTAAAACGTCATAACTTACATGTTTTCTATTCAAATTTACATTTTGTTATTTTCTACATCATCAGATGTTATTGGAAATGAAATGATAAAATGATGTTGAGCCCATAGAGTCTCAGATGTAGTTGCATATTGCATCTGTGCTGCAGGCACTCAAACCTCAACCACCAGTCTCGACTATGTGTCTCATTGTACTACTGTACATTGGGATCACTGGCCGGGAACACAATCATTGTTTTCAAAGAGAGTATTGATTGAAAAAGTATATCAGGTCTATAAAGATATAAATATTTGGGATGTTTGTGTGCTCCCTGCCTATATCAACCGCTGGTGACAATACACTAATCATAAATTTCAATGAATCTAGACAGACCACTAATATATTTCACTTGAGTAATAATCTATTTCATTCTAAGGTTATTCTTCAAATTCCCAAGTATTTTCTATCATTACATCCTAGTTTCATAGTTACATTGAAGCAAGACATTCAACATTGTATGTTAAATGTAACTAGTAAAAGGAATTGATACTTATGAGTTTTTACATAGAAATTTATTGATTAATTATTGAAGTCTTGTTACTTATTCATGTAGACATATAGACAGTTGTACATGAATATTGATTGGGTAGCAGTCTGAAATGAGGTAGCAAGTGGAAAGGCAACCAAGTTTGAATAAAAATAAACTGCCTTGTTGATCGAGTGGTTGCAATCCCTACTGCCGATCTGGAGGTCCTGGATTCAAATTCCGGGTCGGATGCCATTAGATTTCTCTAATTTAGAATTTCTAGTAGTGACTCGGAGTTTGGAATTGCGCCTGGTGTATGGCAACAGGCTCACCACCTATTCCATGGAAATTAAATGTAACTGGTGAAACGTGGGAGTGTACTACACTCCTCTGCCTACCCCTATGGGGTTTATAGGCGTGACGTTACGTTAAATTTATACAATTAATTTTAGTGTTTTTTAGTACTTCAAGTTGCAAAATTAACAGTTAAACAAATTTGGTGGAACAAAAGGTAGACCAATTGATTATAATATATCCCACAGTTAGGATCCTGATGTTATCAGAACAATTTAATGGATGGTTCATTACTTGTCTGTTGATCACTAAGTTGATGGGTTGCTTATACAGTCTTGGGTTACTGTTTATATCTGTAAGGTTTATCACAATTCATGACACCCGATTTTATCAATGTGATTGATTTTACTTTGTACTTTGATACAAATTCATATTTTCATAGAGACATGTTTTTTGCTTAGACTACAGGTACATCTAACAGTTGCTGTAAGTTTTACTTCTTTGATTCTTCTCTTCCCATAACATTCTAAGTTATATGATTTCTCCAAGATTGTTATGGTGTATTGTCATTTAAATGATTCAAAAGTAGATTTTGTTTTATAATGAAGTATTATATTTCATTGAATGGACTAGTCAACCATTGTAAGATACTCTATAATTAATTACATTTGATCAATTTATAAACGTACCATCACGCCTGTAATACCCAAGGGGTAGGCAGAGTGTAGTAAATTTCTACGTTTCACCAGTTACGTTTAAGTCCCATGGAAATGGTGGTGAGCCTATTGCCATACACCAGGCACGGATCCAGACTCCGAGCCACTATTAGAAATTCTAAATTAGAAAAATCCAATAGTACCCGACCCTGGATTTGAACCCAGGACCAACCAGGCAATTAATTTATAAAATCACCTTTATACCCAACTTTTGCATGTTTTAATGAACAAAAATCTAAAATTACCTTATCTTTTCAGATCACTCCACACCGTAGGTAAAAACATCGCACACAACATGGGCGATATCGAGGACACCCACTTCGAGACAGGCGACTCCGGTGCCTCGGCCACCTTCCCCATGCAGTGCTCCGCCCTGCGCAAGAACGGTTTCGTGATGCTCAAGGGCCGCCCCTGCAAGATTGTTGAGATGTCCACATCCAAGACCGGAAAGCACGGCCACGCCAAGGTTCACCTCGTCGGCATTGATATATTCAATGGAAAAAAGTGAGTCAAACATTTAATCTCATCATTCCTTAATTTATACGACTAGGTTACTTTCACGTCTCACGTTTTAGGTTCCTAACAAGTTACATACCTTACACGTTTCTGTAGTCATACTTTTTAAATCAAAAACCTAGGTGTCCATTAATTAAATTGAAACATTGCAACTTTTATATATTGGAAAATATTTAATATCCAATTAATTCCCAATTATCTACACCAATGGAATATTGGATATGCGTTATCGTGGTATTGCGGTGTTATGGCCAATTTGATACTAGAAAAACGTGTCTGATAACTATTTTCGATTCCATTTCTACAAAACGTTCAGAATTTTAATTCGAACTTATCCACATCGAAAAACAAGTCAATTTATATGAGAGTACTATTCTTAAAATAAATGGCTAGAAGTAGGTTTACGGAAAATGAAAACGAATTTCTTTAAAAAACCCGAAGCATCCCCATTATTTATATTAAAGAGTAACTTAATTCAAAGTTATTCACAACTCTAAACGTAAAATTTACCATTACTTGTAATTTGATTATGCTAGTTTTTCTGTCATACAACGTCTCGTATTTGAAGACTAAAAGGAATAATATGACAAAAAGCGTCCTACTCAAATACTAACAGCTCATATATTAGTTCATCCGTATTAATGTAATAAAATGTCAATGAGTCTTTCAGTACTAACGACAATTATTTATTTAATGCATAGTCCAGTACAGTTAACATATTATCGACAGTCATTTTCCTCGTTTTTTCTCTTCTATATAATTTAGAAACTCTTACATATCATGATGAATAAGTACTAATTAGTCCTTATATTAGGACTCGGGATACATGTTTAGTTTGTGTCAATTTCAGTTTAAAAATGATTTCTGTTCTAATAGAATTTCTTTGTCTCTTTTCTGTAGTACAGGGTATCTCTTCTATAACGGTAGTTAGATTTCTAGAAAATGCTGTATTATGTGAAACCGTGTTGTATGAGGAGTTAATATTTTTCTATCTTATTTAGTCTGAGCACAAAGCTTTTTGCAATTTTCTTATTGTGTTATAGCGAAACCGAGTTATAGGAAGGTTATCTGTAATACATTTTTGGCAGAATGGTCGTGGTACCTTTTGTATCAATTTGATTTTATCGAAACGAAATTGGTATGAAAAAAAATTTGAATCGGACATTTGTATTCTATAATTTTAGAATCAAATTTACTCAGCGACAGATATTCGAGAACTGACGCATGTGAACCGTGCTATTATAAGGTGTGTGTGTGTGTATCTGTCTCCTTATTTCCTGCAATACCTGAATCTAGGTCAGGCTGCCGCGGGTTCTATTGATTTCCCGCTGAATTTATACAATTTATGTATCCATATTTGATCGCCCGTGTTAGAATCCATCTCATCTTTGCACTCGTGTAATGAGCGACTCAAAACAGATAGCTAAAAACGCATCGATTTCGAAGTTTAACTGCTTATTAACTATTAATAAGTATTCTGAACATAAAATGGTCTTATGGTCTTAAGACCCGTTTCTCACGATTAGGTCAATGACGTCCACTTTTGAACGTTCAACTCGGGAGGAGTTAATTGTTTGGAACGTCGCGGGAACAATCCGTACAGATCATACTAATACATAATTATTCATTGAAAATAAAAACTATACCTGTTGATAATATTAAAATGATGTATGAAAACTACTGTTTCAAAAATATAACAAAATAAATTTGACATGCGAATCAAGATTTATAATCAGTTTGTTTTCTCATTAAGATTATACAGTAGAAATGTAACAAAGCTGTATCTATTTTCTTTACAAAAAATTCCGTGATTGTTGAAATATTTCCATCCTTTGCCTAAAAATTAAAATTCATCCCTATTTACCGGGATTGTAATGCTATTTTATACGATTTTGACGTTCTGTCGAGCCCATAGAGTCGCGGCGGTGGTTCCATACTGCCTCCGTGCTGCGGGTACTCGAACATCAACCACCAGTTCCGACTATGCGTCTCATTGTATGACTGTACATTGGGATCACCGTCCAGGAACACAAGATATTTCATGAACCATCATAAAGAACAACGCATACCAATATATCTACTATTAATTTTTTTAATAGTCGTTAAAAAAGGAATTGTGAAGTTATGCCAAGGCCAATTTCAAATAACGCTATAAGACATGAAGTACGTTTCACAATAACGATTTTGTGACTAATACTGTTCAAGAACGTAGATTTATTACTTATGACGTCATACGCTTAGAGCTTCTCAATTATGCAAGATAAGTAAGCAATAGCTTCGTGTCTGTACTTAAAATATTATTTTATGAAATGGAGGATGGATGAAATTTTTTTCTTTTATGGAAGACTAATTTATACTGGCCAATTGGTCCGGTGGTTTAAAAATGTGACTGCTAACTCAAGGTTCAAATTCGATCTCAATGTAGGAAAAATATTCCTGTTCCTTCCTAGGTCAGGTGGACTTGTACGAGTTATCCCAAGATAATAATGTATTATAGGAAGGACTAATTCTCCGTGATTTTATTATTTATTAAAACTGGGGACAGTTACTAGTGAACTAGGAATAGTCAGTTTTGAGTTGGAAATCGCTCTGTGAATCTTAGCTCTATTTAGTGGGGCGTGGTCGGTTCTAAAAGGTAAATATTAATGGCGTATTTTTCACGAGCGAAGCCTATTAAGAGTGTATACGCTGTATATATACGTCAGATATGAAATTGAATCCAGATATTTAACTTCGATATCATCACCGTCATCATCGTCGTCTATGGGTTTTGTCGTTCTTCTGTTGAATGCCTATATCAGAATAAGAAAGATGAAGGCCACAGCTTGCCACGGTGCTCTATCTTCAATACAACTTTAACATGAGATCCAATACAGATTTTCTTCCCGTAACAAATATATTTATTTGTCAAGGAGACCTTTTTAGTAAATCTAAATAATTTTCTCTACTAAATGGCATCATAATTGTTTTTAATTGTTGCCAACGAGCCATACAGATAATTAACTTTTAAGTGCGTTCTTTTTACATGTGTTTTTATATGTAAATATAATAAACTCGTTGAAATTTTAACTTTCTCTTTGTTCGAGCGGTTGCCAGCGTAACTGCTGAGCGAAAGATCCTGTATTCGATGTCCGAGTCGCGTACTACAGCTTTTTCTTACTTGAAATTCCTTGTAGTATAATAAAAGTGCAAATAGAGGGTACTTTTAATGTTATGCAATAATACAGGAGCTTTCCATATTTGACTCGGAAGCGCTGAGGAGAGCCAATTTAGTACACTGTACAAGTCAGCAAAAATATCGCCGATATGTAATGTTATTGTTATAAAAACGATATAGTGAAAGTTGTGCTGTGACATTGTAAATTCTTATTCATAATAAAATTGCGCCCCAGCTGAGTAGGGCGATCGATTCCAATACTAGAAAGGCACGGAATTATTTCGACTCAGTATCGATGTCAACTGCATTAGACAACTAAATAACTAATTAGGGCTTCGATCGTCACGTGACTTGTTCACCGACGTAAATGTAATGTGATAAACAGAAATAATCTTCAGTACTTTTCCTTTTTATAAAATCTCGTTGTAACTTTCTTTTCTCCAATTGCGACAATTAAGATGGCAGTATTGAAACTATAACGACAGAACGACGACGACGAAAGATTACGAAAAATGACACGTGCCCTCAAACGTGTCGATTAAAGATCCAAGATTCACGTTGACTGTTTTAAATTTGAATTTGTATAGACTTAACAAACTATACTATAAATTGTCAAAAGGCATACTTGAATGACACTTATTATCCTTATTAGATCCAAGCGCATTTTTTATTTCATTATATTGAATAAAACACAAACCGTAAAATGTTATTAAGGTATATGTTTATAATAGATATTTATACCTATGCTACGACAAATATTAATCAAAGTTAATGTATCTTCTCATCCAGATACGAAGATATATGCCCCAGCACCCACAACATGGACGTGCCTCACGTGAAGCGCGAGGACTACCAGCTTACTGATATATCCGACGACGGATATCTGACCCTGATGGCCGACAACGGAGACCTTCGCGAGGACCTCAAGATACCCGACGGCGACATAGGCACCCAGCTGCGCTCAGACTTCGACAGCGGCAAAGAGTTGCTGGTGAGTTAGATGATACTTCAGCTACCTATGTCATTTTGTATAACAACATTATCATCCTTCCTTTTATTGTTCCATTATTGGACATGGTTCTCCTCTCAAATTGAGAAGTGTTAAGGCCTTAATGAAAAAAATATATATTAAATGAATATGTGGTGTTAAACTATTCATAACCTTTGTATTTAAATACCAGTATACATATGTATTTTATCAGTACTCTTCTCGTCCAGGTTCTGTCCAAGTTGGGATGGATGAGATGGGTCTGCAGTGTCCAAAAGACAAATTACACTATTTTGTTAAAAGCTATTTTAAGTCTGATACTAGTTTAAATTTAGAAAATGACACATTAGAAATCCACTAAATATACTGTGAACTTGTAAGTACTTCTAAATAGAGATTACTCATTGTTAAATTATCAAGGAATGCAATGAGTAGATATACAATTCCTACATTACCTTAGCTAGATTTACTTATCAACCAATAGCATCTACTGATTACATTATGTATTTGCATATTATAGTGACATAACTAAATAACAGCCTTAACATTGTAATATAGGAAGTAAAACAAATTAAAGGCAGCTAGCGACATGCATACACATGATCTCATTAAGGGGATGTATTGAATGAATTAGTATGAGTCTAAATTTGCAACTCCACAATACAAACTGTTTATTGCATTGTGTTACACTGTATGTGTTACATATTTGTGGCGCTCACATTTGTTATGTTCACAAACTGGTTGCCTGTTTGTTTTTTGAGGTTCCTGTCAATTCTAATTTCCTATCCCATGCTTCTTTGATAAAAATAGACAATAATGAAACCCAAAAATACGTAAAATGTAAAGTTTTACATAATTGTTTTATTAAAATGTATGGTTAGACCAGGCGTACCTGTAATGTTTTAAATAGATGTCTTTTATATTGTTGTGATCTTTTAATTTTAATGCTCGAGATAGTATCAGAATGTGGCTAGGCTGGTAGGAAAGTTTGTTAGTGTTGTGTGCTTTCAGTGATGTACAATACAATTTCATACACAATATAAACTATAAAACAATAATTTTTATTAATGTTGCCATATATTAAATATACGAGTATAGAGTCTCTAATACATTTTAAAATGTGTGTTGGTGCTAAATTTACTTGTAGACAAAATTTCCACCTTAAACCTGGGCTAGTGTGGTTATCGCTAGGCATATGGATCATGGGCTTGGAATACATTATTTATTCCCTTTTTATTATATTTTCCAATTCCAAATGGAAAGAGTTTCAAGGTTAGACTTCAACTTCAAGTAGTAGAACGTTCAGCCGAATTATTTACCACATTGGCTGAAATCCCATCTGCATCTGCTTCTGCAAAATGGCAAATAGTAGCATGTATTTTAACCTAAAAATATGCTTTACACAAATGTGATAAATTACTCCAAGCTATCAGAAATTATCAGACGTTTCTGACGAGATGGACCCACTAAGAAGTTATCCATGGCTTACAACTAATATTTACCCCCATTTTACTCTTTGAATACTACATGAATGATAATGCCATTTAGCAGAACCCCTTCCAATTATTTCAGTGTTTCACATAAATTTTGCACAATCGACCCATTTGTCATTCCACTGTTGGAATATGGGTCTCCTCTCATATTGAGAGGGTTAAGGCCATAGTCTGC
>DWFV01000611.1:0-13488 GCA_018246775.1 Parelbella machaon machaon
ATAAAATCTGTTAGCATCCGCCTTCCTGAGAAGGTTACGTCGTAAGACGAATAAATTCTCAATTTTCAGTTTGGAATTAGCAAATATTTACCATAAACAAATTACTTTTTAATAATCCCGTAACTCACTAAAAGTTGACCAGAAATAAAATAATATGTCACACTTTGATTTGTTATATCTGTATTACGTCATTTGCGCATAATTCTTTTACAGTTAACAGACGTAATTAATTGTAAAACAACATAAATATCTTACAGCGTCCTCTAATTAAGTAAGTATAATATCGGTCGCAGCGCAATGGAATTGTGAGTCGAAAACGTTACTCAATCTAAGAAAGAGTAACCATTTCCGCACTTTCGTCGGTTCAAGTCTTCAAACAGCATTTTGCAATTGGAACGTGCTGTGCGGGCACTTTATTTCATTGGCACGAGTGTCCGGAGTGGAATCACGCGCGGGGCGAGACGCGGGGGGCGGGTGTCTGGCTCGAGCCCGCGACCGTGGGAACGCTCTGCCTTTAACGTGTCGCACGTGCTCGAGACGCTACTACTACCAACGCGAGTGCGACAGAGATGCAAGACGCATTTAAAACGCGCGCGAAAAAGACCCCACAATAAGAAAGCAAAAAAATAAAACGACAATAAAATAACAAGAACCAACAATAATTTGTGAGCGTTCGAATTCGAATCTTTCGGTCGCACGAACCGTGAAAGGGACTGAACGTACGGATAGTTCTTTATTCGAAAGTAAGATTAAAATTGTAATGGAGATGTTGATTTATCACCGAGGTGGCAACGGGCGAGACTCGTTGCTACTGTATTTAAGAGCCGTTTGTTATTTCGCAATCGCGAGCGGTCCGACACTCACGATTACATTGTAATAAATTATGGTGAGATTATTGAAGCGTCGTAATGACATCGCTTCAAGGAACATAAGACGCGTGCTTTTCGACCGTTTAAAATAACGACTCACGGTTGAGTTATCGCGTTGTAAACAAGGAAGGCTATAAAAAATACCTCCTTAGTCGGGTTTTAAGTCAGACATGTGCATGAATCTCGGCTCGAAGTATCGACTTTCACAGGTCGGGTTACTCGGCAGATAGCCACATTTGGCGGCCACACTGACCCCGCAAGCAGCCAAATGGCGCAAAAAGTCAGCCATTGAGGCCCCAAGCCTGGTGAGGCGTGAACCCAACGACCTGGAAGTCCCTGTCGTATGCTGTGATTCATTAATGCGCTATCGTACTATCGGGTTATGGTCACAAGACGTAATACTTAAATTCACCCAGCTGCTCTTTATGAAACATATTACCTACGGCTACAGCAATAAAATTATACGGTGCATTTGCTCGAAAATGAAATAAATTTATTGTGTTATAGGTACATATAACTATTACTTAGTTAGAATCGATCAAAAACAATTAATTTTTTTTAAAGTGTTGTTTTAATTACTTCTTGATTCGAATGCTTTGATTCACATTGCCCGTAATAATTATGTACACCGATACAAATATATATAGAACTTCCTAAAAAAATTGCAATAATAAATAATACCTCCAAGCTAAGCTCTCCTAAGAAAACATATTTTGATTTACAGAACAAAACATTCCTAAAGGTAAATGTAATATTAAAAAAAAAAAAAAAGTATAAGACAGTAAATGTCGTTCACAATTAACCGAGCTCTACATTTTCGCATATGGCAACAACAAATTAAGCTTCCATATAAATATGCGATGCTGGCAACATTAATCGACGCCACCCTCGACGCTGATGATGTAACGTAAAGAGATGTTTTTGTAAGAATCTTTGTAACATGATCGGTGCATCCGGTCCCAACCCGATTTAATAGACTGACCTACATGGTGGACAATCTCTGTTCAGGGCAAATTTATCGCAACAGTTCTATCATCCAATCCTGGTACTTATCACAACAGCATAAAGGTTGGAATTGCATGAAAAATAAATTTGATGGTAGCAATGTGATGAG
Source organism: Parelbella machaon machaon (assembly GCA_018246775.1). Taxonomy (NCBI): domain Eukaryota; kingdom Metazoa; phylum Arthropoda; class Insecta; order Lepidoptera; family Hesperiidae; genus Parelbella; species Parelbella machaon. Next base: position 1,984 of record DWFV01000611.1, read on the forward strand.
TAGACGGGATGAGCAACTTTTATTCTTAATTTAACTATGGAAGTACTCAATGGGCTGGACTTAACTAAATTGCGCACATCCGGGGTGTCTATTCATATGGTGGCTTCTTCACAACGCAATCCCATTGTCCTATAAGTTTTTCTACAGAGAAATTCCAACAATCTCAAAAGCTTTTCTTGCTCTACAGAAATATATTACAATAAGTATTTATGAGAAAACGCAATTCGATACTTTAATGACAATGTTACGATTTGCTCCGTAGGATAGTTATTACATATTACTTACGTGTGATTACAATAATGATCATTAAAATATATTGTCTTTAATTTGGGTACATCGAAGTTTTAATGTGTGTGTGTGAGTGTTGATGACATCTTACTTCAGTGTATAACAAATTCCTTGACATGTTATCCGTTTTAATATACTTTCAATTAAGTATACTAATGTTGTATAATATGGTATAATAAAAAGAATAATTGATATACCTACAGAGACAACTCCCACGCGATGATCTGTTTCCAAACATTTAACAAACATAGGTATACATATTCTTACTTAAATAATTTCTCATCAAAACAAAACAAATACTCGCTATCATGAAACATATATTTGTTTTGGGTAGGAAATGAACCCACTAACCCCGCCTCAGTAGTCTGGCTAATTGACCACTGACGCAACAGGTCAGTCACAGATAATGGAGTGTATATATGAACATACAACTCTGACTCTGTCCAATTTCAAATTCATCTTAACCTACAAAGTATTTCTTTCTCATCATAAGCTTTTAAAATGTTACATATTACCCTACCTAATCCATTTCCCACCTTTTATCATCTTAACATTAATTCGGATTGAGGTAAAAAAAATATTCTCGGTTTTTATCGCACCAACTCTCTAGACATTCGGGTGAACTACCCGCCAATCCCAAATGAAGTAATCAACTCACCTTACCTTAACTGGAATCCAGATAATGCCTTAAACCTTTCACTGCCGGAGGCCTCCGAACGGGATTATTAAAAAACGGTTAATTTGAGTAATAAATTGCTTGGCATACTCGGGTCTCGTGGTCGTCAAGTTTATTATTATAACCTTGAAGGTGCCTACCCGTAAAAGGCATTATTAACTCCATAACAATTTGCGTGCAATGCTATGAAAAAAATTATTCGCTTTCCAAAATTTTTTGTTTGTACCGTGCTGGACATACTAAATCTCGCAAAGAGGATTTTTGCCTATAATCTTCACGCATGCGGGCTTGGGATAACATACTATATATTCTATTATCCTATATATTTTTACCATTTCTTTTTGTACAGTGTATTTATTATGGGCCTTTGATTATATACATATATGTATTACTAACAGAAATCGTAAAATGCTATCGAAAAGTAATAAAATAAAAATCAATCAAGTAAGAATTTGATGGGTTTCGTATCTTGCATGCTTAAACATCAGTTCATTAAAATTAATGGACACGTATAGACAAGACAATATATCTGTAATCACCTCTCGTCTTAAAACATCCTTTATATTCTGTAACGTCTTTCATTAAATGAATTATCGTGTTTCCATTAAAAGGCATGTCCGCTAAATTGAAGTACATTTGCAATTCTACGCCGAAAGTCTTACATGACAAGTTGATCCGTCCTCGGCACTACCTTGCCGCTAAATTTATTCAGCGCTTTCAATTAACTCAAAACATCGAGGACCGGCGGCGCGTCATTAATTGCATTTGCTAAAGTCAGTGTTGCTTTTTTGTTCAGTGCTACGACGCTACGCGCTACGCTATCGCCGCTATCTATCCCTTTTGTCTCGCTCGGGCGTACTATAGCCGGTCCGGTCGCACGCGTGCACCACACGCGCGTCGTGCATCTCGCTCGCACTTCCTGCGCGCGCGCCCTCAGCCCGTCAGCGTCGACTGTGGGAAAAGACGGCAGGTGTTATGCGGGATCGTGAACAACCACGCATTACCATTCACATTATTCAACAATAAATAATAATAATAAGAAGCCGTGGAGCGAGTGGCGAGCACGCGCAGCTAACACATACTAATGGGTGGCGTGCGCGTGTGTGCGTGCTTCTTGAAGATTTTATTTTGTGTGCGTGTCTTATGAGATAGTGACTAGTGGACGTGAGTTTTTTAATGCACGTTTCGTGTGGGCGGCCGCGCGTCACGGATTTAACGTGGAATTAAGTTTTGTTAATTGTTTTAGGATACTTTTTGGATACGATAGCTAAATTACTTTTAGTGGAGGCCGACTACCACTAATGACGGGATAAGTGCTGTGATGTCGAGCTTTGATGTATAGATCTATGACGGTTTTTTCAGTCTCATTAACAATGAATTCTTAATCAAGATTTTGATAAATAAAAAAGAAAATATTCTTTACCGTTAAATGTAAAATGGTAAAAACTATTATTTTTAAGAAATATAACATAGGGTTTGCAAAACATTGTATGATCAGATTTTAAGCATTTGAGCTGACCAAAAAATAAACGCAATAAAATTTAGCTAAACGAGGTAATGTTTTTTAATACTCCACGATGAAACTGTTTACACAAATCAATATAATATACTGCATGAAGTTATACAAATTTACAATCTTTAAAGACTGCCTCTCTAAGACTGCCTCGTTGGTCGAGTGGTTGCAAGCGCGACTGCCGATCGAGAGGTCCTGGGTTCAAATACCGGGTCGGGTGCTATCAGATTTTTCTAATTTAGAATTTCTAGTAGTGACTCGGAGCCTGGAATTGTGCCCGGTGTACGGCAATAGGCTCTCCACGTATTCCATGGGACTTAAACGTAACTGGTGAAACATGGGAGTGTACTACACTCCTCTGTCTATCAGGCCTATCTGTCTTACAAGCGTGAAGTTACGTTTTTTATGAAATAAATACTGAATATAAAATATAAAAATATAATATAATATAAAAATCATTGAATATAAAAAATATTACAGCTACAGATTAATTCTTGAAGATATCTTCACTATGACAATAAGCTTACCTACTATACTAGGTTCCAAGAAAGTTTTCCTTTTACCCAGTCTCATTGTACCGCCGAGGTTACCAGGGTGATGTTCCGGCATATCTATGACAAGTTTATCTTCACACTGAGAATTCACTTCAGTCGTGTTGGCACCTTTTAGTCCCAGGACATTTCTGGCAAATTCTATAACAGCTGCTTGTAATCCTAAACATATTCCTAACATTGGTTTCTGAGTCTCACGACACCACTGGCAGGCTTCAATTTTACCCTCCATGCCCCTTTGACCAAATCCACCTGGCACAATCACACCACTGCAAATAACAAATAGTATTTCTGTTTTATTCAAATCTCTATTAATGTAATAAAGCTGAAAGTCTTCTTTGTTTGTTCGCAGTAATCTCCGAGACTACAAGTAGGATTTCGAAATTCTTTTTGTATATTGTAGTCAGATTCATGAAAAATGCTACAAGCTAACCAGAATTATGCTATAGATGTGAGATAAAATAACATACATATATTTGTAACGTAAGTCGGATGAAATATCATTCCCAAAATGCTTTATATGCATACTTTAGTATAATGGACACTAAGTAGAAAAATATTACTAAAAATACTGACTATGCTGAAGTACTGCAATTTATCTATCTATGACGTCTTTTAAATTATATGCGGGTAAAATAACTGCGGGCACAACTAGAAGTATTATAAATACATGTTACTCATATTAAAGACTCTGAACTTAGAAAAGTTCTGCTGTTCCAGTGAATTTATCTTCTGTGGAAAATAAACTTTTAGGACAGATAAGAAACAGATATGTTTTTCAAGGTAAAACCTTTAAAACTCACTCGCTTTTACATAAGTCTTGCCAGGCCTTGTGGTAGCTCACTGGGTCGTCAATTTTGGTCTGCTTTTCCAAGTAAACAGCTTCTATATAGGTCAGATTTAACTTGCACCCGGCGGCGATGCAAGCGTGTTGCAGTGCTTTCGTCACACTGGCATAACTGTCTTCAAGTTTTGTGTACTTTCCGACGAGAGCGATGTTCACTTCCCTTCGCAGGTTATCGACACGCTTCGCCAAGTTCCTCCATTTTTGCATAAACCTAATAAAGAAAACATTTTTCAGATTTCATTAAACATACAGTGGAAATGTACACTGGGGCCAATTATGTGGATACTGAAATTTAATCTACCATTACATTACACAGAAAATATTTTAACTGTTTGGTTTGGAATTGAATTCCTATGTAACTACCCTATAGGTGACCTTCAATGAATTGTTAAAAATATAATTTACTGTATAAGACTAATATATTGTATAATGCATTTTCTAATTAGTCACAGAAAATAAATATTGCACATGTTGATAAAAAGATCCATATAATTGATGTGTTTTCATGAAATGCTCATAAACTGATATTTCGCTCTTAGATCACTCTATTCTCATAATTATTCTAGCTTAAAATAACATTATCATCTCATTAAAACTTAGCCTCATAGTTGATTATACTCAGGCTCTTTAAATGGATAAATTACCTTGAAGGTCTTGGCATTGATATGTTGAGTTGAAGCCTTTCGTTAAGGTATTGTACAACACCCTGGGCTTCCATGAGCAGGGGGACATGATATACTGACATCAAATCATGAATACATATTACCTGGAACAAGGAACACAATATGGACATTAATTGAGATTTTACACATTTACACATTTTACAACTCTAAAAGACATTGTTGTACAAAGGAAAGAACTGACCAAAACCAATTGCACTATCAATAAGACCTTGTCTAGATTGCTTATGACTCGAATAATTGTCAGGTAGCCAAATTAATCAAAGGTATGGATAATTTAACAGACAATCATACAACTGCCATACCAGGAAGGACTTTGAGATAAATTATAAATGACACAGCAAGTTCTATAAATTTTCCTACTTCGTAAATATTTAAAACATTCTGCCATTTCAAATGTTAATTGACATTCAATATGGATGTTGTCTTACTAAGTAAATATAACAAAGAACAAATTTTTGAATTGAACATTGTTTTTCATTGTCATTTTCCTTTTATCATGTCTACCTGTCAATCATATCAAATTTAGATTACAAGTGATTTATTTGTATTTCATTTTAAACCATAGCAGTCATAAGAAAGATTGAAATTTATCCTGTTTCTAGGGGCATTTTCCACCAGAGAGAGGTTTAAAGATTACAATAAAAAACCATCATTTGGTTGAGAGATAGTAATCTTGCCATATGTTGTCTTGTTAACATTATTTCTTGTTACAAAGCACAAAATTTTAAAAATTACTGGCATTTTATCCTGCAACAAGAAGAACTATATTATAATCTTAAAGAAAACATACTTACAAGTACTTTCCCAAAAATTACCAATATTATTTATATTACCAATATTATTTTTATAGGTATTTTAGAAGGGGTTTCACAAACTCAATATGATATTTAAAGACACAAGATTAAAAATACATATGACATACATTATTTTGCAAATTTTAAAACTTCACCTTTCTGCAAAAATATAATTTGTTTTTGTGTGGAATGACCAAATAAATTAAAAAATAAGTAAATATCTATGTTTAGATAACTAAATATACAGTACATATAAAAAATGTTGCATACTTACATTCAATTATTATTCATACTACCATATTTAAATGAATCAAAAAGCACTTGAATGCACTTTGTTTATCTATAACATTGTTTTTCTGTGAGATACCACCATACTAAATATACCTCTAATCTAATCAATATAACAATGTTACTAAACAACAATGGATTATTAATAAATAATTACAGCAATTCCCAGTAATGAATTTGTATAACATGTAGCTAAAATTACTGTAATATAAACATGGGATACAATGTTTAATAAGATCTAACAATCTAATACAAAGTTATATCAAATACAATGTATTACTTAGTACTACAATGTAGTTTTTGTTACCACAATACAATACCCTCTCTGTACTGTATTAAACTAAAATAAACTTAGGCTAAATAGATGTATGCAAACTTTACAAAGTTATAATTTGTAATCACAACAGTTTCTGCCTACTACATAGCAACTAATATAAATTATTTTCATTTCAGCTATTCTTACCTGTTCAGGTCCAACATGACAGAAATTGGAGATTTTCTCTTTGACAGTGTGGTTTATAGGTTTCTCTGAACGGCATAATATTAAATCTGGCGACAATCCCAGTCCACGCAGCTCTCTCACTGATGATTGTGTAGGTTTCGTTTTGGGTTCTCCCGTTGATTTCGGCTGCAATGAAAGGGTCTATACAAATGTGTCTGATGCCCAAATTTAGGGAACTTTAAATTTTTAAAAGTATAAACCAAATATCAATTGAAAATAGAAGATTAAATTGTACCTGCTTTCCTTGGTTTGTATGCTTAAAAAAAAGTCATTACTCTTGAAGAAACTAGCAATTAATATTTTAATAATTTACCATAGGAACTAAGGAAACATGAGCACAGCAGAAATTTTCCCTTTTCACACGAAATTGGAATTGTCTGAATGCCTCAACAAAGGACATTCCTTCTATATCTCCAATGGTGCCTCCCAGTTCCACTATGCATACTCTTGGTGGAGTGTTTTCTGGTGTTACTGGTATATGTGCAACTCTTTGAACCCATTCCTGTATTGCATCGGTGATATGAGGAATGACTGAAAAATTTTAATTGCTTTGTTAAATTTATTAGTACTACTAATAAATCAATTGTTAAAATGTCTTAAAATCAAGTCCCGGTTAAGCCATGTACCACTTTTCAAACTCAAACATAGTAATACAAACATTAATCTATTCTTTATGACACCATCATTACAATAGGCCCACCACCTATTCCAAGAGACTTAAATGTAACTAGTGAAACATAGGGGTGTATTATACCCCTCTGCCTACTCCTTTGGGGCTCACAGGCATGATGTTACCATCTTAACATAAACATATAATTGTGAAGTCCTAAACCTCTTTTTTCGTCTTCGTTCTATATCTGTTCATATATATTTTTACAAATATTTCTGGACCCATTGTTATGTTTTAATAATTTTACTGCTAGATACTGAAGCAATATTCGTGATAGTCATACAACTGTTGGTTCTGGGTGGAAGATAGTCTTGTAGCTCCAGCTAAAAAGTCAGGACCAGCATGAGACTGACAAACCAGAAATCTATAAGGAAGTGCAACACAGTTTTTTTCAGTATGATTTATATATAATTTTTTATTGTGAAAAAGAAGTAAAATATGACTATTGGAACCCATTCCATTTTCATAAGAATTAAAGGGAAGACAATTTGGTAAAGGTCAATTAGATCAAACCTTTTGTTAAAAAATCTTGGAATTATTCCAAATTGCCTTGGTAGTCGATTTTACAATTTTTAAGGGAAGTACTAAAGTTAAAATTCTTTAAAGGCAAGTATTAATTTGCGAATTTTAATGTGAATAACTATCTATATATTTATAGTAATACTAGTAGTCAAATTGTGATATTGAAAGAGCTACACTTTATTTTAAATGTAATCATTTAACACTAATGAGCTGTGCTGTATATGGACTTACATTTAGGTCAAAGAATATTTACAAACTTGATATCTTTACTTTCTCTATAACTGGTATTTAAAGTAGATCAGAAACAGTGGCAAGATCCCAAAATAACAGTGCTTTATTTTTTATATTGTAAATTACGTATTACATTATAATTATGGAGTTAATATATCTGAGTACGTATCTAGAATAATTATTATCTTTGAAAATGATTATAATTATAACTTAAATGTTGATGGTCAATGACCGAAAAGTTTCTCCACTTACCCTGAACGGTCTTTCCGAGGTAGTCGCCTCGCCTTTCGCGTTCAATAACCTGCTGATATATCTTGCCTGTTGTTATGTTATTGTCTCTATGAAGAGTTATATCCAGGAAGCGTTCGTAATTACCAAGATCAAGGTCAACTTCGCCCCCGTCATCTAGTACGTAAACTTCACCTACAAATTAAAAATAGCCTTTGTATTTCAAATCGCATAGGAAGACCACGCGGATCAAAATAAATGCACCCTTGAAAAATCGAAGTGACTTACCGTGTTCGTACGGTGAAAAGGTACCAGCGTCGATATTGATGTAGGGATCAATTTTTATAGAAGTCACATCAATTCCACAACTTTTGAGAATTGTGCCAAAAGAACTTGCAATGACACCTTTTCCTACGCCGCTTATTACTCCCCCAGTAACTAATATGTACTTCATGTCGGGCATTTTTATTTACGATGTAATAATCTGCATCACATGTAAAATTATAGTGGCAAATATTTTTTACTTAGTCCTGAGTAAAATAAATTTAAAACGATCTAGGCAATTCCTAGTAATCAATCACATAAAAAATAAACGTGCACACGTCAAAAGCAAATCGCACTGCGCGCCATGCGCATGCGTAAAATTAATGTCAAAGTTAATTTGTCAAATTTAATAAGACTGCGTTTGCTTTTTTTCATATATATGGTTAAAGCTATTCATAATTGGGTTTGATACAAGTTTTGATATTAAGGCAAAAGTATATATTTCATTATGTTTTTTTCGCAAATATATCGTAATTATTTTCAAATATAATTTAGGCAAATAAAGGTTACTAAGGTTACTTCACTCTATTTATATTTACAATTTGTTGTCGATGTTTTGTAATGCCATTTACAAGTAATTAGTTCAACCAAAATATTTCTATTGTTATATTAATTTCATACTTTTAAGTAAGTTATGGCGCTCATTGGGGGTGGCCAGCAGTGGACTGAAATAGGCTGATGATGATGTAAGTTATGTATGTATTAATTGTTATTGTAAATTACACTTTTTTAACATTGAATTTTATTAGAAGAGTATTTGAAAGAGTGAAGCACGACTTCATATTTGATTAACATGCCGCTAATTAGTAATTCATAGATAAAAGTTGAAAATTTTGAACATTGGAATAAAATGTAAACTAAATTAGAGTTCTTTATTTTACTCTTACGATTTAGGTTAATTTTTTTATATTTACGGTATTTAAGATAATATCAGAGAGAGGAAAATGGGTCTGTTTCTCACTGATGCTTTACAAAATTGTAGTTTTTTGAATAGTAATTTATAATTATAGTTCACTATTATTATATTGTAAAAACTAGTATAATTAACGAAGGCTGAACAAATTATATTCAAGTCTACTACAAAAAAAAACTGTACTAAGTTTGACATTTCATTTTGATTCGTCTCATTTTGAGTGAAGTGAATTGATGTTGTGCTTTAGACTAAACTAACGTAGAAAGATCTATTCTACGCTACAATGCCGAAGTATTATTGTGACTATTGTGACACATATTTAACCCACGATTCCCCAAGTGTTAGAAAAACTCATTGTACAGGGCGAAAGCATAAAGATAACGTAAAGTTTTACTATCAAAAATGGATGGAAGAACAAGCTCAGCACCTCATAGACGCTACGACTGCGGCTTTCAAAGCTGGAAAGATTGCACAGAATCCATTTGGTAATAAAGGAGCGGCTATTCCACCGCCTTGGGATCCGTCCGTAATGGGACCTGGGGGGCCTAGACCACCTGTACCAACGCCCGGTGGTCCGCCAGGTATGTTGCCGCCACCCACGATGGGCCCTGGTGGACCAATGGCACCTCCTATGATGATGGGTCCTCATGGACCTATGCCGCCAATGATGGGAATGCGTCCCCCTATGATGGGTCCCCTAATGGGGCCAATGGGTCCTATGGGACCTATGGGCCAAATGCGCCCTCCATTAATGAACGGGCCTCCTATGAACAAATAACGTTTAGCAAATGCGAAAGGAAAGCATGGACTGATAAACGAACTTTTAGATTAATATGGAGTGTCAAGTGTTGTGTATCATATTTTATGCAATGTTTTGTACACTAAAGATAAGTATAATTAAAATAATTTGAGATAATTTCTGTTATTATTTACCCTTCCTCCTAGGACTAATACTGCGATTGGTCATTCATTTGTTCATATTCTTGTTATTAAGTGTATATATGATTTATTTAATACCGTCACAATTCTCTGTATTAGGATTTATTTAATATGATCTATTTAACTCTGTGTCAGTTACAATTAATGGTTAGTGTTGCTTATAGGTTAGTGTCTGAGCTACATGTTTGTAGTTGATTAATCACACTGGAGGACTTGTGTTGAGCTATAGTTATACTCATCATCATCAATCTTTTTATTGTTCCACTGTTGGACATGGGTGTCTGCTGTTTGGGAATGTTCATGCTTATATTTTGCCACTTCATACACCTTAGAGAATGATATAGTGAACTCGTAAGGTATAGGTATCTTGAATGTTATTCTTCATAATTATGACAAGTAATATTTAAATGTAAAGTACATTGCTTGTAAAAAGATGCATGCCTGTATATGAATCCATGGTCTGCGGAATGGGACAAACTACTATGCTATCAGTGCTAAATTGCAAATAAAAATGGCTAGCATACTGAAATTGAAATGCATATAAAACTTACTGTAGGTGTACATATAATCAATATGATGTTTGTGTCCTATCTTGAAATGTAGTAATCTTATTTTGCAACAATTTATTTTTTCAGTTAAGTTTTTTCCTCATTTTTAATGATCTTTGAAAGATGAGGTTTTTTAATTTGCCTGTATGGTTTATAATTCAATAAAACTGCAATGTAATATAGTTCATTTATGAATAACTTTTAAATGTATAAAAATAGTACTAGATGCTCTCTGCCTACCTCATAAGGCAACCTGGTGTGACAACATAACAAAAATAATAAAAAATATCCGGTTAGTAATTTTAGTTGTTTTGATTATAGAAATTAATAATACAAAATATAGATAAAATTTATAAATTTGTTTACAAATATTTTATCATAATTAAAATTTAAGAATGTGACATACAGTTATTAAAATACCCAAATGTAAATACAGGTATGCAATGTTAATATGTAAATGTAGGTATAAATTGGTTGTATGTATAGGTTTTCTAAAGATAAATGTACATGCATACCAACTTTAAAAGTCCTTACTTAGGTATTCAGACACCAAATAATAAGTAAAGCTAGTAGTTTGATACATACATTCACACAGTGAATGTAGCTGAGTGCCCAATTATTGAAATATTTTGCTGTTATCAATTACCTAAATGTTTCATCAATGTTATCAAATTCTAGATGCTATGGTTTAAATTTTTAATTCTATTGGATACTTCCAATTCTTAATTCCAATTTCATACCTATGTGTTCATTTTTATTTTATATTCATGTTGTTGGTGCTTCTGGTTCAGAATTTCCCCTTTCGCTTGATATGACTGAAGGCGGCATTATTACGGGCCGAACTGAAAACGTCACTGCGACGAGATCTCCAAGTAACAATATTCCAATAATCATGGGCAGTATACCATTCAAAATCATCGCTGCGTTTTTCTTAGACGCATCAATGGTGTTTAGACTTCTGAATACATTAAAGGATAGAGATATATGA
>DWFV01000612.1:0-13477 GCA_018246775.1 Parelbella machaon machaon
ACAAAAGTGCGTTTTAAGTTTAAATATAACTTGCTAACGGTGAAGGAAAACATCGTGAGGAAACCTGCACACTTTAGAAATTAAAAAAAAAATAAAAAAAAAATCTAATATGTGTTAAGTCTGCCAACCCGCACTTGGCCAGCGTGGCAGACTACGGCCTTAACCCTCTCAACATGAGAGGAGACCCAGAGTAGATATAGTAAAATAAATATATATTATGACATATAAATTATATGTACCTAAGGGGCCGTTCAAGTATTACGTAAGCACTATAGGGGGGCGGGGGGTTTTTGCTTTGCTTATTTTTGATGACATGGGGGCGCAGGGGTCTAGGTGGTGATTACGTCAGCAGTAGTTATTTACTTAACCCATAGATTCTCTGTTTGAAAAGAAACGCTGAAGAAACGATAATGAATTAAAGTACTCGTTTTCCCCTTTCAATTTTAAAATTACGCGACCAAAAAAAAAGGTCGTCTGTTCATTTACACAATAGACTTACAAGTTGATGGTATTTATATAAAAATATTAATGACTCCAATTTCAATTTGCCCTAGCAAAAAAAAGGTCGTCCGAAAATTTACGGAATAGGTTTGCATTCCATTATGTATTATTTATTATATTATTTCTATAAATGAATATTATGTACGTTAGTCTTTCCTGAAACTCTTGTCTTATTTCTAGAATTATAACTCCTGCTCATCAATCAATACGAACAAAAACAGAACACATTAAAAGAATAATGCATATAACAATGTTTACGTAAGCATGGGGTGGGGTAAGAGCTTTGCTTACTTTTGCTGACAAGACGGGGTGGGGTTTAACAATTGTAATAAAACTGCTTACGTAATACTTGAACGGCCCTTAAGAAACAAGAGCGTCTATATCTGGCTATTATACCAAGGCTGAAAGTAATATTTTACTTTCAGTCTTGGTATAATAGTCTAGAGACTGTCGTTAAAGACAGGTATTAATAAATCATCGTAATCGTCCCATTTTATTGTTCTACTTTTGAACTTGACTTCTGTCAGAATATCATCGATAAGACGACAGTCTGTCACTGATCAAACGTAGATTGACAAATCTAATCCTATCTTGTCCCAGAACTTCAGACATTATGTAAAACTCGTAGTGTACTGGTTTTCTTACAACGAACCAATTTATATTAGACTCCATTATCACAACGTTATCAATTGTAGACACGCCGTCGTACTCAGTAGTTCAAGGTTTGTCATGCGATTAGGAAATAGGTACATATTCCGTCTGACTCATACTTCCAAGTGTGATTGCATGATATATTTTGGATATATTGTACATTTATATTTTCAATTGTCGTCGCTTGATAAGGCCTGAGGCAGGTGGTGAGATCTGGTAGTTAAACTTATTAAAGAGAAAGGTAGTAATAAAATTGACTGATAAAATAATCCACAAATTATAATTCGAACAGAAACATAAAACGATACTGAAAATTCTACAATTTACGATATTGATAAAATAAGCAACATTGAACTATAACTAAAATGTATCTATATAATAGTGCTCATAAATACGGGTTAATCGTTGAGCGATGACAACAGCGTTTTAATCTGTTGTTGTGTAAAAAAAACAAAAGAGGTGACTACGAAAAATGAAGGACGTAAGTCTGACTTTAGATTACTTGGCTTGTCTGTGACACTAACAGGTGACGGTTTCATGTTGAAACTAATGGCATTCAACTAAAAATGCATGAAATGAATGTTTTTTTTCATTCGTATATGCAACACGCTCTCTTTTAACGGGCAACGTTTTGTGTTATTTTGCCATTATTGAGGACAGAAACATTATGCCCGTAATAAAAAAGTGAATGTTAACATAAGAAATGAATTAAAAATAAATTTTTAGCTATGTGTGCCAGTACCATTGGTGTGACAACAATTTCTGCCGTAAAAACCAGCAGTAAATACGTTGCTGTGTTAGTGGGGGGGAGGTAAGCTGAGCTCACTGATACATGGTCTCCCTTCTGCTGATCAGTTGCAATCTTTTCAAACTGACTTCAGTGAGACTATTTAAGGTCAAAGATATGTCTGGATAGCAGTGAGCACTTAACACCAACCTAAATATCAATGTGTCTACTCCAGAATATTCTGGGATATTTCAAACCCATAACCAGTGTGATACATCCTGTTTTGTTTCATGTATGTGATTGTTTTATTACTGACACTGTGTGTAATTCATATGTGCATGATATTAACTGCATTCAGTCTTTGTTATCTCATGTGTTGCCATTTAAAATACTGCACCATAAACATTAAATACTATCTATTCATATAATCATCTGTTTCAATTTAATATATCTGAATTATTGTTTTAATTTCTAAAATGTAATAAAACTTAAAGACCAATTATCGTTATTTAAATGGTTACAAAAATATTTTTGACTTGATGTTTCTAGGTCTTATACAGCAAGACATCTAAGTGCAGTTAAAATTTAGATAAACAAAAATTTTCTTGACTTATTGTGCAATGTAATTCTGATAATCCAAACATATTATTATTGAATAGTAATATGAGCTCATTGGCGTGCCATTGGAGAGGTCTATGTCCAGCAGTGGACATGAGTAGGCTGATAATGATTATGATGATGATGAATATGAAGGCAATGCATAATATTATGTAACTTACATTTAACATATATTATGCATCAAAATCAATCAGTGTAACACAACTTCTTACTCCCATTAGCTTCAAAACCTTTCACACATTGGAATATTGCAAATTATATCAGCAAGCATTGTTTTACATGAGTATTATTTTTGAAAATCTATCCCTACAAAAACATAATACTAATTTGTGTATGATTACCTCTGAAACTCCAAATCAATTGGATGCCAAGCAGATACATGTATATGTATGTATCATCTAACTGTGTGTATGTGTTCTAACACCCCTAAGGGCATGAGATATTGGCTTGCATTACTAACAGACTAAACTTGCAGGTGCACGGGACAGCGCCGGCTATTGCCGGCCAGGACAAGGCCAACCCCACCGCGCTACTGCTCTCCGGCGTCATGATGCTGCGTTACATGCGTCACTTGGACTTCGCGGACAAGATAGAGAGCGCTTGCTTTAGCGTTCTCCGAGATGGCAAAGTGCTAACCGAGGACTTGGGTGGCAATAGCAGCTGTACTTCTTACACTGATGAAATTATAAGAAATCTACGTTAATTTGGACCCACTCTGTGGTAGGATCATCTGATGGCGAAGGTGTCCATAGGCGATGGTGACCTCTTACAATCAAGTGGACATGATTGTTTGTCATGTACTTTATACAAAAATACACATATATAGAAAAATACTGCTAGATTATTCTCCCCAGTGTTGCCAGTATTATGTATCAGTCTTAGTCAGTGTCAGTTAATATGACATCAGTGACTGTAATATACCCATTAGTGTTTTTCAAAATGCGTAGATCATGTACATGGGCGACAGCCCTACTTATTAAAACAAATTCTGTAGGGGGCATCAGACTGACTTACACAAACATTAAATTCTGTGTTAGTTATTATTGTTTCAGTTAATTAATGAACTGTCTCAATGGCGTTAGATCAAATAATATATGAACGGCTTCATTTTTAAAAACAAAACAATGTTTTGAATACATAAATGAAATAAAATATCATGTAGAGTATATAATATTTGTTTCTTAAACTATATACCCACTTGATTGAATGATGGTCCTACTGCAGCGTGGTCACCCTATAACAGAGTAGTCCAATTGTGTAGCAGCTGTTGACATATAGTAGTTTGACGAAAGTTAGTTTTATAATCAACATTGTGTGAATTAAATTAATTGTCAGTGTCACTGAGAGCGGGCACCTACCAAAGATGTATTTAAAATATTAATAATAATTTGATTGGGAAGATCTGCCATTCGCTGTGTGTACATCTATGTACTTGTAATGATCTACCTTATTGTATTAAGCTTCACTTTATAATATATATTATCAATATATATATTTGTATGTATTGTTCAGTGTGCATTTTTTTGCAAAATATTAAGCTAGTTCTATATAATTGTCCAATTTGTCAACTTATGGAGTACTAAGTTACCACACAATCTGGCTTCAAACAGGACTGTCTTAACTTTATATTAATCATTGATTGTTAGTAAATTCGAAGACTATCTATCCTTTACATGAGAGTATGGCAATTATGTTACTGGTGCTGTGTGGAGTATCTGATTGTGGTTATGCCGCTTCCACCAATTTGGTTTAAGGTTCACATTCTTCTCACCGCCCTTTTATTTCATATAGTACATGTTGACTATAGTTCCATAAAATTCACTATTCAAATTGGACGACATTGTAAAACTAGCATTAAATGTAATAGCTATATTTATTCATTTTGCATATGACAGAACCAATTAACAGTATTATTTTGATATTGAAAATTAATTTTTTTTCATGTACAAATGTAGACCATGTTTAAGGTGTTGATCTATTAGCAAGTACCTCTTTGTGACTATTACAATATAACACCTGTTTTAAAGGGCTTGCTGTACTTCAAAATAACTATAAATTGTCATAGTCGATTGTCTACCTAGCTAATGTATCACAGCCTTTGATTACTTCAGTATTGATACAACAATCTGCCAATTGAGAAAGAATTGATATCAGAGGAAAGATTAGAAAAACATTTTTATGATTTACCCTCATTTCAGTTCTTTCACTGAGTGAAGTTGGCTTGGAATTGTTTACATTTAATTTGGTATTTTCAAGTCTGTTCATTGACATTCTAATGTATTGTTACATATTATAATTATGAAATTCCATCAAGTGTTATTGAGAACAGTTACTAAATGAGTTGTGCAATAAGTTTAATAAAATAATCCTCAATAAATCTTATGGTAATATGTTTGCAATGAGCTGTAAACAAGGATATGCACTGTGACAAGAAATTGTTTAAAACATTAGATATGTGATTGGCAGCATCGATCACTAAATCATGGTGCTTTACATGCTTGTTTGCTACAACTATAAAATGATTGAATATTCCTGAGACATTGAAAATCCATTAGTAAAGTGTAACATACACAACTTTTCGTAATATATAAAATTAATCGACTGACGGCTATCTTATATTTTTCACTATATTTCAATAGATTTTTTTCAAGTAATAATCTCACGAAAATGTGCCAGTTAAAAAAATGTGTGAAGTACAAAAAATATAATTACATAGTACTATTTATTGAAAAAAGAATGTGCAAACGCGACCGATTCTTGGACTTTTATTTATTAGAGGAAATGAAGTATGTCGATTCGGTATAAAACTTTAGGCCTTGACACTTGAGCATTATGAGTTATATATAAGTTTAATTTACTCGAAGACGTGTTTTTAGCGTTCTGGTGTTTATTTGTAGTGATATATGGCTGTTTTTTGCTTGTAACATTTTGTATCTCAATTGATGGTAGTTTTGAAGATATACAACCAGTTGAAAATTGTGATATGCCCCTACTTATTGTGTGATAGAAATGATATAGTAATGACATACTAATAAATGTTTCTGTCGTTTGCAATTTTTTTTTGGTAACATAAGGTGACAGAAGGACAGTAGTTAGCCCTATTTCTGTCGTTAAACTGCTTAGTCAGTGTATTGCGGTTTTCATATTTAGGACGCCGTAGAAATCATTGAGATATGAAGCTATCTTCATCCGCACTGCTAGCAACACATCTGTGTTGTACCTGATCCCTTCCGTTCTTTTTATGATTGAGTTATGTCGGCATCAGATACTTGTATAGACAAATTATTGTGTGGTATATAATAACGTAATTGTTGACCATGAAAGTTACTCGACCCGTAATCTTAATTCTGGTCACACGGAAGACTTACCAGACTCGAAATTTTACACTCCTTTTAACTGCTCATAAGTTGCGCCATTGAAGTAAAACGATAATTGCTGTCGGATTATACAGGAAAATTTATCCTATCGGTATTCTAAACATGTCCCGACTGTTTATGGTACAAGTATCTTGATGTCTTATAAATTGCTTAGCTTCACTTTATAATAAATTGGCAATAAAGTTTATATTCGCTGGTTGTGTATCGATTATTCCAACGTCCGTGATAGTTATAAATGTTTAGTTCCTTAGTTTCTGATCCAATTAGTTATAATGTGTTGCTGTCATATACACACGCTGATTGATCAAATGCATTTTTTATTTTTAAATCTAGCCACACAATTATAGTGTTGCCAGTTTACATTGTGTTTGTAACTTTATTTATTCTTTATTTAAGTACAAGTGTTCAGATGCAATCTGACAATAATTTTTTAACATATTGTATTCTTTGCTGTATGTATTATCTTATACTTATGAATTGATTCTTAACTATTATCGTTTCGTTATCAAGGAAATAGAAAATAAAAATATAAAGCACCACTCGTTTTATTTATCCCTTTAAAAATATATTATATGATACACGATTGTACCTTGTACATAACGTGAGTGCTAGGGTAATTTAGCAGCATGGAATTTAGAAGGGCGGTCAATTCATACGAATTGTAAGAACTAACCAGGATTATTTGTTTAGATATACGAATGTCACTAATATTCAAGGTTTCCTTTTACATTGTACATTGAGCTGATAAAGACATCTCAAGTCAATAATCTGCACACATCGATTAAAGTATGTGTAATTTTATGCTGGCAATATTATTATTTTCAAGGACAAGTATACTAGTTACGTAATACTTAAGTTATACGTAATATTTTATATAATAATTAAGTTGATAAAGATGATTAATATAATAAATAAATCGTTTTCATCAGATGAAATCATATATGATTTATAGAATTTAATAAATTATAATGTTTAAGCTTGATATTAATATGTAGGATAATGTATTCATTAAGATATCGTTTCATTTTTTTATCAAAATCGATTGTTAATTGAAATACCTTTTCACTTATCCGCGGTTGTGAAGTTTATATAGTTCTTCATTGTATTATATATTTACAGGTACACGGTACAGCTCCAGATATCGCTGGCAAGGATATGGCCAACCCTACTGCCCTCCTTCTATCTGCCATCATGATGTTGAGACACTTGCAACTCAATGAACACGCGGACCGAGTGCAAAACGCTTGCTATGAAGTCTTGCGTGAAGGCAAAAGCCTCACTGGTGACCTTGGTGGTACCGGCAAGTGCAGCGAATACACTAATGCCATCATTTCGAAATTAAAGTAGGTAGAACATGTGGCAGACTTGTACTATGTGAAAAATCAATCCTATGTTGTATAGTCTGTTGTCTGTTGACATTTCAAATTTTCCGCCAAAAGTTTGACTAAAGGTTTAATATTTATTGGAATGTATGAATGAAATAAAGTATTATTTATTTATAACATATCAAATACCAAAGTTCAATTAAGTTAAACGTCCAAATCGTGTTCTCATTGTATTTCTCCACTAATAATTGGAATTATGTTACAGTAAGTATAGGTGTTATTGTAAGTCTTGTCAACAAACCATAGTATAACCATTAATCATATTTTAGTAGGAAATAAAAATTGTAAATATTGTTAAAATATTTCCGAAGATTTTATGCAGACGTAAGAAATATCTTATATCATCTTTGTTATTTATTTGACATCAATGAAATGACCATGTTACATAACATTGGATGGAATTTTTAATAAAAAATTAACACAATATCATGATTTTTTGCTGTTTACAATACCCAGTAATGTTATTATTTTTAAATTGTGTTGTAACAAGACATTCTTTATTATTTCACACCACTATTCATTATAAATATATATGGAAATTGACACGGTTAGATAAGATTCATCCAAAATTAAATAATATTTAGGTATCTGTTTAATTTTCACTAACCGTAGCCAATTCCGATTAGACTCTTATCTGTTGAACTGATAGAATTACTTTTTAACATTCGTGGGAATGTTACCAGACATTTATATTTTATAAATATAAAATACACTCGTCTAAGTAGGTAACAATTAAACTAACCGTCCAAGGATAAATAGTTAATTTGATGTTTATCTTAAAAACTGTATTTACTAAATTTATAGTGAATAAAGAAAAAATATTATTTTATGACAGAATAATTATTCTAGTATTCGTTCTTTGTCCATATCAGTTATTATACACAAATTAAGCGTTTTATAAATATAAAGCATAGAGGTAAGAAAAATTATTTCCGTGAATAAAAAAGTGTTCATCAGAAGGCATTAAATTAGGGTGGTGATTATATCGTAAGAGAGTAAACTTTTAAAAACCGCCAACAGTTATTAGAGTAGATAAGGATAGGAATTAATAAATTGTTTGAGGCGTAAATAGTCGAAACTTAGTATAATATAATATCTACTGTGCTATATTAACTGCTGTAATCATCAAAAATTTAAAAGTTTTCTATTCAGAACATTTCACTCCGTCTAAACTGCTAGATCCACATCATACCCTTTTTTCTTGTGAGCGTCATTGTTGTCAACTTATGAACTATTGTTTACTGCTTAAAGTTTGACATTTTTTCATAAAATAATCCTCCTTACCTGTACCCTCCACAGTTTTTCTTTCATTGTTACATATTCACATACATACATATCTTCACGCTAAGTCCCTTAGAGAGCACGGAGTACCAAATATCTCTATCCTTGCAAATTTGCCGTGCATCTTCCACATGCTACTGAAAGTTTATTTGTTAAATTGTTTCTTCGTAAATATTGAAATATAAACTGCAAATATATTGATCGTCAATTTCTACCACTCTATTGCGAAGATGAATTGATAAGAATTAATGAGTATAAAAACACATTAAAGGGGTTTCATGATAAAGTACCCATTATTTTAATTTAGTGAAAACAGAAGGGCATATAAGATTTAATTTTAAACTTTTCATTATATTTTACCAATTGCGAGTCAAAGAAAATAAAGTAATAATAATATATGAGCTTGTACGTAAGCAGGGTTATACGAATGTAGTGATGTTAAAAAAGTCGACGGTATTATCTACGTCAACTTAAAAAAATAATATATAATAATAATAAGAAGAAATTAAACGATATATGAATAGAAAAAAAATAGGACTATCAAGTGTCATAGACGAGATACTGAATAGTATCTTAAATATGATTCTGAACGAAACTAGTACTGTCAATGTCAAACTATCATTTTTGTATTGACTGTCCAATCCATTGTCAATACACACATTGTGTTGTTTATATTCAGTTTTATAGGTTATAACGATATGTATTTTGGGAAAGAGACAAACTTTAGCAATATCATATAAATATATTTTATCATGGTTAAGAAAGTAAGTAACTTTTGCTAAAGTTATCTTCATTATAAAAGTTATGCTTAATATAAAACCAAGCCTCGGTTTTTTCTGACTGACCACTATTTATTGCAGAGTATGAAAACTTCGATAAATGAAGACGATGGAGAATCAATAATCAATGAGAATGGGAAGAGATCAGTGGTTACGAAGGAAGAGGGTAAAAAACGGTTCAAAACCAAAAGTTTATACCGACAGCCAACGGTGAATGAATTGAACAGACTTCAAGAGACCGAGAGCTTGTTTAATTCCAATTTATTCCGTTTACAAGTAGACGAGGTGTTACAAGAAGTGAACGTTCGAGAGAAAACTGTCAAACGGTTTCAAGAATGGTTTGCCGTTTTCAAGAATCACTTACTTGAGATCCCTGATGATGAAACTGAATTTGATTTGACTGAGAACTTATTATCTAACCATCTGAAAGTGAAAATACCGGTATCAAGTACATTAAACAAAACGAAAGTTATGTTTAAATTTAACAAATTCAAAAATGTTGATATTGTTGGGTCTTATGCTTTAGGAACAGCAATAAATTCAAAATTAGTTGTGGATGTGCAAATAGCGGTCCCAGCAGATATATATGCAAAAAATGACTCCATTAATTATCGTTACCATAAGAAGCAAGCCGCATACATGGCATATATAGCTTCACATTTGAGTAAATTAGATGCTATTGAAAATATTAATTATCTATGGTTAAGTGGATACCAGGTGAAGCCATTACTGCAGCTAAAACCGAGTGGAAAGCTGGGCAATCATTTAACTGTACAAATTAACCTTACTTGTGAAGAAGAAGCTTATAAGCTCCATAGATTCAGTCCATCTCGTAATAACTTGAGAGAGTCATGTATGTTTTCGGAGGGCACCCAGGAGACTAGTACTGAAGTGGGTCCTCCTACACCATACTACAATAACAGTGTCTTAAGAGACCTCACAGCATCAACAAATGAACAATTTTTAAAAAGAACATTTGAAAATAGTGAGAATTTGAGACAAGCAGTGATACTGCTTAAGATCTGGCTACGTCAACGTAAACTCCAGATCTCCGGCCACATTGTCAGCCTGTTTGTTGCATATTTAGTTCAAATAAAAAGGATCAACAACATAATGAGCAGCTATCAAATAGTGAGGAATGTGTGGATAGGTCTCAGTAAGTAATTTGGGATATGTTAAATTTGTATCCTAAAATATAAATAATTTATATTAATACTTCATACATTTAAAATTTCATATGAATTTGTCAAATTTAGCTAAATTCCTGAAGGATATAATAACATGTTGTCAAAGTGAGAAATTTAAGTCTTTTTGTATATATATTTCACATATCTAAAATCTGTTTTTCATCTCCAGAATCTTCAGAATGGGATATGAAAGGCATATCTCTGCACAAGAGTCAAGTATCAACGCCACCCCTAGAGGAATACTTGCAACACTTTCCGGTAGTATTTCTAGACTGTTCTGGCTACTACAATGTGTGTTGGCAGATGTGTTTAGGAACATACTATGCATTGAGACGTGAGTGTGAGTTGGCCGTGCAGATGTTGGATAATAACAAGATTAACAGTTTTATACCATTGTTCATGACACCCGTTGTGCCCTTGATGCAGTTTGATCATATACTCAGGTAAGCATAATATATTATTTGTCATAACAATTTCTGCCAATTTAACATTGATACCTGACTGCGGGGCAATATTTCCTCCTGATAAAGAACAGATAATAACTTGATTGTAAAGATTTTGAAAAATAAATTTCTCAATGTGTAGTGCCTTTTAATGTATAATGTATTGTGATAATTGCTTGATACATTTAGCAAAATTGAAATACATGCTATGGTTTGCCTTTCTTTGTCTAATTTTGAGTGACTATTGAAACATAAGTCTTGTAGCAAATCATGTACCATCCTTAATTCCATATAAAAATCCTGACTTAATACATGATAATAACAGTAGCTTTGCATGAGACTAAAATCAGGCTATGCCGTAACAAGTGGCAACATTTTATTTAATTCGTTTCACTTTTGGCTGTTCCAGATTCAAAAATCTATCCAAAATCACTCAGTCCATTCTAGACAGAACTCCAAGATATTCCAGGGTAAATTATGGAGTGGAACAACTGGCCTTAGTGACTGATGTAATATACTCATTACTGAAGCGAGCTCTGGGCGACAGAGTCCACTTGATCCTACAAACTGTCGACGCTGACTTCTTATGGCCAATTAAAAAGACTCCCGAGAAAGCTATGAAACAAGGGTATGTTTCTATATTAACCCATTCGAGACGACGATTTTTTTCGAACACGGTTCCCAGGAGCGGAATCTTTTTTTCTTTATATTGTACAGTTTTAATAAAAAAACATCTTTACTATGGAAATCACCCAATTCGTAAGTGAATTCACATAAATAAGATCATTGCACAGCAGGTACGTATCTCGCTCCTTAGATTTTTTTTATTGCGAGGAGCAGATTGAAGACCATGTGTGCAATGTAAGGTAAAATGATGTGCGGGCCCTCTTATAGCCTCGGAAATAAATTGAACACAAAGTGTGCAATTGGTCTCGAATGGGTTAATAGAATGTAATGGATACTACTTACTTCCTAGAAGGATTTTTGTGACTAGTCCCTGTATTGCTTCCAAAATTTCAAGCTAGTCAGAAATGTGTAATGGTATTAGATAGTTTTGGTGTCAGCAGTTGCCAGCATGTCGTTCTCTACAATATTTTTCTATATTCTAAAATTTGTTGATTTTGCAACTGGCAACTGTCACTCATCTTTTTCAATAAGTCCATAAGGTTTAAGTAAGTCGATCAATGTAGTTTTTTTATTGGAGCATTAATTTTAATTCTATGTATACTGTTACGGACGGTAGTATCTCGAAACTTCGTTGTTCGTTATATATTGCTTATAGGTATACATATAAGAGTATTGTTACGGACGAATCTAGAAATGTAGCGCATCATACGGCAGTCGTGCGGTCGCTCCGCAAGACTGACCGTCGCAGTACCATCGTCCCTCGATAAGCACACGTCCTGTCGGTCCGTGTCTAGGTCCAAGTCTCACAGGAGACACCCGCGGACTGGTCGCACAACCCGTCTCTCTCACTCATGGGGTCCAGCCCGTGCTGGACCTTACTCCTACCCCTTGCTCTCCCCTAACTTCAGGCGAAGCCACTCGGGCTCGCCACCAAACTCGGTAACGCTGTAAAGGGCATTAGGGTCAACAGCATTAGACAATTGGGGGAAAAAAAAAGCAATGGGACACAGTACATTTTTAGAAGCGATTAAGAGAGGTTCAACTAGCGATAAGAGGAAGTTATTTCTGCGAATACAGGCGATACAATAGAGTGTAAATAAACAGTTTGTCCACTCTGTAAGCATCTTACATTCGTCACCATATACAGCACATCGCATCGTTCTCAGCAGCTTATCTACGTACCTATACGTACGTTACCTATACGTACGTTACCTATACGTAACAATACTGTGCATAAAACTTACCATCACTTTTTAATTTAAATTTCTTCTTGTACTCAATAACATGTTCAGTTTATTATTGTTTTCAGTTATGAACCTAAGCTGTCATTCGGTTTTATACTAAACCATGAAAATGCTATGAACATTGTGGACAAAGGACCACCGGCCAATTTGCCAGAAGCTGAAGAATTTCGGTAAGCAAAGAAAAGAAAATTACCAAATTCGAAAATTCTGTGTTTTGCTATCTGCTGCTGCTGCATCACTTTATGTGTGTGTACCTTTGTTTATTCATAAGGTCCTTAAGATCGTTAAATTACGACAAAAACGTGGAAGTGATTTTTTTAGCATCATAAATATATGCAATTTTTCATTTAGAGGTGAACAGTGGACACAACAAACTACCCTCTAATATACAACAGATTCTAGTTGTTCCATAGTAATTCTTGTCTTTTATCAAAATCTGTTAAATTCCTATTAGTTGCAAACTTTTTCTGTCCTACTGGTAGACATGTGTCTTTATTGACTCTCTCGTTGGTCTAGCGGTTGCAGGCGCGACTGCCGATCGGGAGGTCCTGGGTTCAAATTCCGGGTCGGGTGCTATTGAATTTTTCTAATTTAGAATTTCTAGTAGTGATTCGGAGTCTGGAATTGTGCCCGGTGTATGGCAATAGGCTCACCACC
>DWFV01000613.1:0-13475 GCA_018246775.1 Parelbella machaon machaon
GAGCTCAGTGGCGTGTCATTGGAGAGGCCTATGTCCAGCAGTGGACGGGAGTAGGCTGATAATGATGATGATGATGATGACATCATAAAATGGTAACTGTATAATAATACCGTAATATAACTGGAAGTCCGTATTTCCCAGTAGCGAGTAAATCTTTTGAAAATGCATAGGTTGAAGCGAGCGTAACTAAAGTTGCACAAAATTAGCCGCCCAATTTACTTCCAACTGAAATTGCTTTGGGTCGCTACATGCGTTTTGCTTTAAGCATTATAACTGGGTCCACATATCCTAAAGGGTACTGAATCACGTAAGTATACTTACATACATGCAAACAAATATACACCAGATCCTTTACAGAGGAGGCAGAGGACATAGAATGCCAAATATAACATTCATAGGACATTAGAAATTCATAGGACACTAGAAATACAACAATACTTCATACATAGGACATTAGAAATTCTAGAAACAATTTCTAGGAGCTACACTTATGCGACATAAGCATTAGAGTGAACGTACTATTTGCTTTTCTTCTAGAAACTATTTCCACGAGCTGGATCCGTAACGAGTGCGGCACAGTTCGCTAACGACTGTTTATTGGTGTTCGTTCTCGTTACCGATCCGTTGGCAGGAGAGGAGCACTGGAAGCGCGCTTAGATAATTCGCAAATAGATTCCATCCGTTCCTAAAGATGTTCTAATTTAGTTTCTACTGTTTTCTTTGAACATTTGCTGTTAAGTTTAATATGGTTTTCTGCGTTTTGACTTTTATATTCTACTATGTCGCAGAAGCCTTCACGGCGTATATTTATAACACAATACAATACAAATACTATTGTATACCATATGAAAATACAGAGTACAGAATAACAGAATTCGATATAAACCAAAGGCGGTCTTATCGCTAAACGAGCGATCACTTCCAGACAACTTTTACTGGAAAGAGCTTATTTATGTAAAGAAAAGAAAAGAAATTTATTTTTATGGTAAAGTAAGTCTATACTTTTACTCGGGTGCATTAAAAAATGAATTGTGCATTTAGATTTGAGCCACTGTCATACAGAGTAGGAATCTATATCCAGTAGTAAAACATTGAAAAAGTTTGTGGTGATAATGATAATAATAAATATTAACGGAGATTCCAGGCTAATAGCGATAACTGAAAATCGAGATAACATGGATGTAAAAAAAGACTTGAAAAAATGATTTTCATAAGGCTTCGCCTAATGCAACCTTACCAGCAACGAATTCTAATTCAATAAAAGTCATATCCAGAAAGACAAAATAGCCGTCGTTTAAATTTTTCTTTAAATTGAAAAAGTCTTATTTATCAACTGTAGGTAATCCTGAATTATGTATATAGATATGGTCGTAGTTCATATTATTATTGTAACTCTTAAATAATGCTTTATCCTTACCTATATGAAAGCAGTTTTATAGATTCATATGATCCTTTTATAGTACGTTATATTTATAGTACAAAGGTAGTGATAGCCTGGTAATGTATAATACCTTCTATCCCATTCTACATCAGAAATGAAAAGTGAGTAAATTAATCTGGTACCAAGTTTCTTTCATGAAGGATACATTATCAATATAATGTCACAATCCAATAGTGCCCGACCCGGGATTGAACTCAAGACTTGTCGGTAGTAGCGGTTACAACCATTCCACCAGCGATGCGGTCTAGACTGTTCTTATATGTACGAATCAAGCTTCGTTTCATAGCCTTGATTGCATGCACTCGTTTTATAAACACAGTGCGTTATGACTCTATTTTTGACGGTTTGTTTATTTAACCGTCAGCTAACTGTTCGGCTGGGATTTATTTTGCTAACACATATATTGTTTTAAGAATCTTCCATGTCAGTTGAGAAATTAACAATATTGTTTATGTTTTCTATTAATAGATTTATGAACTGAAACTGGCTACTAGGAGTCCATTTATATCAGGAGATCTCTTGTATTACATATAAATCAATCTGCATAATTGTGACTGCTTTACATCATCATCGTCTGTTTATCTTTCCACTTTTGGATACGGTTCTTCTATCAGAATGGTAATTATTAAAGCCATAGTCTGTCACGCTTGCCAAGGGTTAGAAGAATTCACATGCCATAGTGAATATTATGGAGAAATGTAAGAGGCGCAGGTTTCCTCACGATATTTTCCTTTACTGTTATAGAAAGTGATATTTAACCTTGAAACGTAATTTTTTTATAAAAAAGTGCGCGTCAGAATTTGAGCCCCGGGCCTAGGTTTTTATTGCTTTACAGACGGGAGCATAGTTTTCTAAATAAACTCTAATAATGTCGTGGCAGTCGCAGGTTTTCAGATTCGAAAAAGTGGCAGTGGACTTAAGCCAGACAGCCAGCCTGCTAACCCGTATTTGACAAGCGTGGCCCACTGTCTAAAATCTCATAAAGATACAAACACCTGTCCAAGAGTGCAAGATTTTTATCAACAGTCTGCCTCAGTCCATTGCTGGACAAAGGCCTCCCCTTAGGGGTTTTCGCTTATAATCCCCACGCTGGGCATGCGTGTTGCGATCGCAGAATACGGTTTTTGGTATCGTTCTAAGCTGAAAAGAAAAAAAAAGAAGATATAGGAAAAATATATGAAATGATAAATAAAAGAATGAATGAAAAGTAAGCAAAATTTCTAGTGCCCAGTGGATCCGTAGACTACGTTCAAGGCACTTAAATAGTAATAAATCTGGAGGCACATTTATTGCAACTTTGTTCAAGTATTCTAGGTCAGATATGGGAGCTTGTTTGTCCCATAGAGGGTAACAATATAAAAACTGGGATTCCCAACTTAATTTTGGACAGCTATTTGTGAAAACAATTATTTTTTTGTAATCGTCGACTATAAAATTGATTTTCCGGTTTTTAGACGTATTTAGTCTCTTTAAGACTTAGTCCTATTCATTCTGAGAGGAGACCCGTGTCCAACAGCGGTACGATAGAGAGAATTTTACTGTACATTTACATACAATCTCTAACAGGAGAGATTAACTAACTGACTGAACTGGGCGTCCCAAATTTCTAGTTTTGGTACCCTTAAACAATAATTTACTACTTATTATGCTTAATATTGTTTTTGAAAGTTATATGAACATTTTCAAGCGGTTTTCGATTTTCAAAAGAAAACAAACCAGCTAAGTTGTAAACACTAAGATTGACATCAATGAAAACTGATGAAGAAAATAAAAAAGGACATTTTCAAGATGCACACAGTTAGTACAAAATGTATGGATGCATTTATGGAAAACTTTCTGGACTACCGTCAAAAATAAATTCCGATATTCCAATCTGTGATAAAAGTTACATTTAAAACGGAAATAATGTCCGCAACATGGTAATCGTATGGTAAATCCGTTCCCATACGAGCGCGGCGAGCTAGCGCTGGGGATATTCTACCTGTAAACAACATTTCAGCGCAGGGACACGGGCAAAACAGGGCGTAAAATTTAAAATTAATTGCCCGGCGAGTGTGTCAATTTTGCGGAGCGCTACGGCTTTTTGATCGATCGGCGTACATGAAATTTTGGCGGACGTACTACACTCATACGTAACATCACGCCTGTGATCCCCGAAGACGTAGGCAGAGGAATGTAGTACAATACTACGTTTCACCATTTACCTTTTCGTCTGGCTAAGGATTAGGTGGTGAGCCTATTGCCGTGCACTGCAAGAAATAATACACTTATGTAACTGAAAAAATGATTATTATATCACCATGCCAGCTACGTACGGAGTAAACTGAGTGCACAGATTATCAAATAACTATCCATCCAAATCTGACGTGTTCCAATACTTCTATATTCATACTGACTCGTGTTGGAGACGTCTGATTCTCCCAAATCAGACTGTATCAGCTAATATCTATAATTCATAAGATACATGAACAAATTCGATCTGTAGTACTGAAAATTATTGTGATTTTTATAGATACTGGGTTCTCCTTACGATTAGGCGCTCCAAACCTATGTCAAGCGCAATGCTCATGTTGAAACTAGTGAATGCTAATGTTACTAGCGAACCCTCTTGTCCAATAACTAAAAGCCATGCTTAATGTCTCTGACGTGGTTTAACGATTGCTATTAATCGAAAATATCGGGAATGTATTGCTTAACTTTATACCCGTAATATGGGGAATTGGTCTACATTTTTCATTTTTGGTCTTAGGTCCAACTTCTATGGTGGCCAAGTTCTATGCTGACCAAGTTCTATGGTGCTTGATTTTACAGAAGTCTGGCTTACAATCTAAAGCTTTGGTGTAGAGATTCATAGTTTTATTAAAATTATTACATCATCACGCTGGACCACTTACATGGGGTTCATAGTTAACGAACTGATTCATTTTATTCATTATCATTATCATCATCTTAGCGGTTATTCCATCTAGTAACATACTTTGTTTGCCTACTCTCGTGCCTTCAATTCACTCTTTCTCACACATCTTCTTGAGACAGATGTCAGTATTACATATCTCTGTCTTTTCGTTTTCAGATAAACAAGGTGACATTCGCGCCGCTGGTGGTGTCGACGCTGTTCATCCTGCTGACGTCGTTGCTGGCGCACTGCGCACGACGGCTGGTCCAGAAATCCATCAAGGAACCCTTCGTGAGACTTCTGTTCGAGGAAGCGATCGCTGCTGCCGAGCTATGCGGTTGTTGTTTTGAACTTATCATAGGTAAGGATGATTAAAAATTACTACGAAATAATTAACAATGTACGTAAGGATGATGTTGGGGGAGAAGTGAGGGTCAATTCATACTATTCCAATCAGTGTGGTACACTTATAAGGTAACTTCACGCCTGTACGCCCTGAAGGGATAGCTAAATAGATTTCTAGCAATGCTAGCTTTCTACAATCTTTTGCCTACCTCTTTTCGGATTACAGGCGTGATTTGCGTTTTTTATCCATACTTTTTGCATGATCCAACCGCAATCATCCAAATAAGTACACATAATTTCACATTAATAATAGTTAAGCAAGACATTATAATCATTAAGTTTGTTGATGAAATGAAATCAACTAATAAAAACGTCGTGATATTATGTATACATATATGTAAATTTTTAATTAACAAGTCTAGCTTCTTAAGTCTCGTGCCGTGTTATCACGTAATACAGTTTATCTCTCAATGAAAATTAATTTTCCCCGTATAATTCTACGCTAATAATGTGAGTGAATAATCTACTTGCAGGGAGCTTAACATGCCTCCTAATTTATAATTAAGCTTTTGGATTTAACTTTGTGGACGTAACGCACAACCGTTTTGAAGCGACGGCAATTTAAGATCTCGAATCGTTCATCGAACTCAAAGAGAATTAATATGTAATCAAACGAGACAATCTCATTTATAGTAGGTATACCATATTTTAATGGAATTTCAAATTAATAATCATTGTTAAATTATCAATGGTTATAGAGTCAATGTAGTAATGTTCGCGAAGATTTTAGAAGATACGAAATTACGCTTCATAGATCGACAGACCAAATAATAACGAAGACGAGAAATACATACACGTTTGCACGTTGACAATAGGCTGAGCCCAATAAATACAATACAATACAATACAAACACTTTACTGTATACCATATAAAAATACAAAGTACAGGATATCAGAATTCGGTAAAAACAAACGGCGGTCTTATCGCTAAATGAGCGATCTCTTCCAGACAACCTTTACTGGAAGGAGCTTAATTATAAAAAGAAGAGAAAAGAAAATGGGCAGGGCATACAACATTGTAACTTAACAAATCATTGTAACAAACAAATCTTAATCTCAAATAATTTATAGAACTAATAATGTAAACTACATATATTACTGTAATTGAAATCTTTTTTCATAGTTTTCGCTCATATTAACGGTGTCATGGCTTCCGGGACAAGCGACAAGCTAATTCTTGAAGCTATCAAAGGAAGCCTAGATTACAACCTGACTTCTTAACTCTATTTACCTATTATTTTCTATATTAAGAATGTCAGTGACATTGCACTGCCTTGATGTCACCCTTCTGACTTCCTCATTGCTATATATGTATGTATTTCTCCTGCAACATCTAAAGGCCTGGAATATAATCCACCAAGTTGTCTCAGAGCAGAATAGGAGAAATATGGATTAGTGTGTCTATCGAATGTTTGTCACCGTTTCTAAAGCCTCTAGTGGAGGTTTACCCACTTTTAGTTAACGATAACATCTGGGACCCACTGTTTAATGTGTCTTCGAAAGCCCGAAAATGTTAATACAAATTATCTGCTGGCACCTATTAGCATTATTTATGTTGTTTATTAATGATGATATATCATCATTACGCCAAGGCCCTACGGGGTAGGAAATAGCACCAAGCTCCAAATATCCTTATCCTTACAGACCTAATTGTCTGCTTCTACATTCGTTTACTACTCTTTTCAATTATTCCTACTCTTTTTTCGACTCTTTTCAATTATTGATATTTCAATTATTTATTAAAAATTGATCACATCTCTGTATTGTAGATTAATTGTAATTAATATTTTGGGCAATGTATTTTTTCCTAATGTAATTCCTGGCTGAAGTATTGATGATCACAAAAAATTACATATTTTCTGTGTTAATTCGCAGTGGCTGACAATTTTGGAGTGGCGACCTACGCGATATTCTTGTTCGCTCTCACCATCTGGTGGTCCTGGAACTGGGGAGACGCGACTGCTTGCCCCTACACGCATATAGAAGATATTATAGAAGGTAAACTTAGAGTATTTCTTTTATAACCAAATTTAATAAGGCCAGGGTACTAAGCTTGATTGTGTTTGTTTTTGTACTGAGAGTACGTTACTTTTTAAATTTGTGTATTGTGAATCATATCTTGGCGCGAAACCTTTCTAAAGTTTTTAAGAGGTTAGAATTTAAAAACAAAATGTTATTCCATAAATGGTTTTGAATCCAAAGACTAAAGAACTTTTTGTAACGCTCTATTTATAATCCCACATATAATATATAGCGCATATAATATACATACATAATATATAGCGCACTAGGAATTTTCGCCTGAAAGGGAAACCTATTCCAAAAGTCGCATTTTCATAGCAAGAACGAAAAAAATATATTCAAATATTTATTCAATCTAAAAATCTACTCTTGGGTAGAGTCGGGGTTTAAGTATCGATATGAAATCAGCAGAAAATCTAAAGTACATTGTATTAAGCGCATGAAGCTGATTTAGCAAACACACAATATGGGAATTTATGAGCGTACGGAGTATACGGGTATTTTAGTTTTATACATTTGATTAAAACTTGTGCTGTTAGGGAAAAATTGAAAACTTGTTTATGAATCGTAATTTTCTATTGGCTTCATACAAAAATGTCAAACTTATTAACTGTTTATATTTTTGGGGTAAGTAGACTGTGTTGAATAGAGGGCGCTGATACCTTCCAGCGACAACAGATTCACGTTTAAATTCAATTATCTTTATGCCAGCTTAACTTTTGAAAGTCGAATTTGTCTCGGTTTGTACAATTTCAAAATTAGAAAGTCGGTGATCGTGTAAGACTATCATAATGAAAATCTTTTATCGTTCTACTGTCTGACATGGGCGTCCTTTTAGAATAAGAAAGGAAGACTGGCCAAGTGCGGGTTGTCACAATTCAAACGCCTTAGAAAACATTACGGAGAATACACACTAGTATAGGCTTCTTCGTAAGGTTTCCTTCACATTAATAGCAAATGATTGTTCATCATTAACGGCTTTAATCCCTACAGTGCTAGACCTTAAAAATAAACCTATTCATGAACAGGTAAAGCCGATGTCCGCAAAGCTCTCCTGAAGACTTGGGCCGAGCTAGCTGGTGGGATCCTGGTGTTCAAGTACGTGCAGATGTACTGGGCGCTGGAGATATCCGACACTCACAAGGATAAGGCTTTCGAAGATTGTAAAGCTGATTTACAGGTTTGTAATATTTAGATTGAGAGAGTGGCCTTGAGTTTGTTATTTGCTTGGAAATTGAAATGTCCTATTTTATAATAGGTTACAATATCATATCGCATTTGTACGTTCTATTGCAATCGTGCCTTGTCCTATTTCAATTTTGATATATCTTATTCCAATTAATACACTAGCGTACATTACGATGTATACCATCAGTAGAGCATTAGTTTCTTTATTAAGGATATAAATAAATTATTGATGGAAATAAGACATTCACGTATGCTTAGTAAATATTATATATTCTTATAGTTATCTAATGTTTTCGTGGGTTGGATAAAAAACCATCGGAGAAAATAATCCCCTAGGGAATACGTGACCTCTTACAGCAAGACTGAATATTGCCATGTTAATAATATGGCTTTAGTCCGATAATGAGCATACGAGACAGCTTGTCATGTGTCAATATTAGCTCGCTGTCATCCGCTTACCGTCCCAGTTTCATAGCTATAAAATGATATCACACTTGTATTGTCCCGATGGAGTAGACAGAGGAGCGTAGTATACCTACGTTCCACCGTTTATGTTGTATGTCCCATAAAATATGTCTACAGTTATACACCGGGCACGTGTTCACACTTCATGCTACTATTGGGAATTTTAACTCATGTTATAACAATAATACGAGGTATAGAATCAATCTGGTATACATTTTAATCAATGTCATATAATTTAGGACTTAAAACAAGCGTGAATGAGCTTTTTGGTACTCATGTCGAAGACTCATCTACGGTTTCCATCAGGCAAAATCGCGACAAATGTTATTCTAAATATCTAACTGAATGAATAAAAAAGATCGTTGTATCCTACCAACAATTAATATGAATTGACGAGCAATTCGTTTAATCAATGCATTTAATCCAATATACAAATTACTATAGATGAAAGTATAAAAAATAACTGAAGGCTGTATAAAGTTGCCTAACACATTTGAAGCGGACGCCCTGAAATTCAGATTCAGCTGATCGATTTCCGCATATGCTTGACACATATCGTGAGGCAGGTTTTTCACCGAAATCATTGCAGTTGAAACCAGTCCGTACGTATAGGCACATAATATTCGATATGTTATATATAAAACATTTTACATATGTACACGTTGTTTCTGGCTCAGAGCCATAATCCACTCCGACGCTTTTAACTCGACAAGATTTTGGTTTTACGAAAGAGGTTCAATATTTTTATATCGAGTGTTTGTGTGCTATGCCTGGAATATTCATTATAATACGCTAAAATATTACCGTAAATGTATACTAGACTTCAATTATATACAGGTGAGATTTCAATGATTAAATAACACCAATATTGTGTAAGTTTATACAAAAATTATAAAATTACGAGCGTTCTTTGTATTCATTTATAAATTAATAAACTTTGATCAAAATATATTGAATCGTCAGTATAATTACATTGTTGTTTCACAATAATTTCATATAATTGTCGTAGATACAATCATCGGCTCATAATTAGCATGATTAAATCAAATACAATCCATGTTCGATTTATTGGATCGTAATGCAATTATTAATAACCGACAATTATGATATCAGTCGACGCTTTTCCGTTCACATAATTAGTTTATTTTAATATTTTCATGAATGCGGCTTATAATAAATTTTAAATTCTGTTTTATATTTATCGTTGCTTTATTATTGCTTCGGACAATTTTTATCTATCTACCTATATGTTACATTCTATTAATTTATTCTCGTATGTGTTAGTGCAAATTATTTTTGCAAAATAAATTTTGTCGTTTTGCGTACTTTTAAATTTGCAAATTACTATTGCACATTTAAATATTTATTAATATTCTTTTTTTTATATTGAATTTATAATTTTTTCTTATTTTTATAACTTAGTAATTGATACGACTCGTGTCAGTATATGGGTTTGTTATAATGAAGTAATATGATTAATGGCGAGTTTTCCGTAAAATTCCTAAAATGATATGAATGAATTTCATTCTCCACAAAATGTATAAACACATATTTTTTAAGAACGTAGCACAGATACCAGTGAAAAACTGAACTAAAACTAAAAATATGACACTACAAAAACGGAATGGTTGTGCAATAATATTCATTATTTATTATGTACAACTTTCGTAACAGCGCTTATTGTATTTTTCACCTGTCACATTTCAGTTCAAAACGTCATATTTTAGGTAGGTACCCTCTATCAAATAAGCCGATGTATAAACACATATTACCCAAACAGTTTGGTTGATGACACTTGGCGTTTGGGCGCATAAATATGCCGTGACATTTATCAATGTCACCGGCTCCGATGTCGGACATCGCTGTCCATTAGATGAATTGTCTCGATTTACAAACATGGCAACGTTACCTATGTTTACAGTTTGTTGACACTACAATAAAATAGATTGATGTTAGCACAAAGTAATTTAGATAAGATATTATTATTGTATTGTAAGTTAGGTTTCGTTATGTTCCAATTGTATTGTAATTTCAGGAACGAAAAATATTTATTTTGTGTACGGCATTACCGTAATATTTATATATTAATGTTTATACTAAGTATTATTTAAAAAAGGGGAGAAAAGATAAGGATTTTCTCGACTTTTGTAGCGTCACTTGACGTAGAGGAAAAATCTAGTCCTTTTTATATTAACATGCGTTTTTTTACATTACATACTTCATGTTGTATATTTTTAGTTTTTCTCTGTTGTAAGTTTGTGCCGCGGTCGTAAATACTATTTGTCTAGACTAGACCAAATAGGCAGTCAATATATTTATTTAAAAATTCCAAATAACCATAAAATTTACAAGTACGAACAAAAGAGTTAGCTATCCTAGGCCTCAATTCTCATCAGTAAACTGTGTCTGCGTGGTGTAACGGCGCTCATGTTAGCATTATACTTCGGTGTATCCAAGTTCGAATCTCAGGGCAAAAATAAATTAAAAAAAACAGAATAATGCTTGTGAGATACTGGGTTTGGTTGTAACAAATTTAAACTATTGACGTATAAAATTATTGTTGTTATTAAGCTAAAATTGCTCAGTGCATGAATACGTATAGATACATACACTCATGAATTTTTAATCGTACTTTGGCGCAATTACTTTAACTGTGTCGAAATTTTGCGTTTTAGTATTGTGTTGGCACTCAAAATAAAATCGGAGGACTATTCTTTCGATTGGAAAAATGGGTGCGAAATTATAAAGCCCTTTCCAGACAAGGCTGCGTTTTCATAGGCGCTAGCACTAGAGTCCGTTAGGGCACAAAGAGGTTTTAAATGTTTTCTCTGACTGCTTTGTGGTTTTGGGTTCAATCTCCTGGTCGGGCGAAGTATTATTGTTTTGTTAACCTTGAAATACCCAGTAGTTGCAGGAAGTTTAGACAGGTGCCTGGTATATAGCAAGAGGCTCAATCATATTCCTTGGGGGGTCGTATAACTGGTGAATCGTGAATCTGTGCTACGCTCCTCTGCCTCTCTTACCTAGCTATCTAGTTACCATAGCAAAAGCTCTGCCTAGTTTGAGATCAGGTGGCCGTGTGTGAGTTATCTCAAGATATTATATTGTTATATAATAATCTTTACCCAAATACATTTTCTCAGCGGAATTATTAAATAATTATAATTGTATTATAAATTTAACACTCAGAGAAATATTTTCTCAGCGAATTTATTATCTTATTATAAAGTTAAAGACAATCTGATTACAAACAATATATGAAAACTTTATTCATATTATTATTTCCAGAAAGTTCTCGAGAACTCCATGTTCGTTTTGCTTGTAAGAAAGTTTACAATGTTCCAAACTTGTTATTACATTGGGAAAATTCTTACAAACACAAATTTCATCTTGCGAATCCTTTAGTTTTAACCATCTTTGAAAATAATATTAATATTGATGTACATATCCATTTTACAGCGACAAGAAATAGACAGGTACAGACCATGCGTTCTACGCCATTTTGCATTCCAATTTCAAAATTATGTTAACCGCTTCAAGATCGTCTGTTGCATTGGTTTTTTCAAGTTAAAGAGAACCTAAAATTTGTAAAATGTACGTATTTGTGACAATATGGCATTTGTAATTCTTTTAGTCAAGGTTTACCAAAGAGATAAAGGAATGAAGAGAGAAAAAGAGAGATAACGATAATTACATACAGATATTTTAGTTTTCTGCTTCATGTAACATATTTCAGACTAAGCCTTTTCGTAATTATTGACTTAGATTGCTATCATATTTTATTAATTTATTTTTCATTTACATCATTAAAGTATGTTAGTCGATGAATGTTTTCCGATCCGCATTGGCCAGCGTGGCAGACCATAGTTCTTCTCGTTCTAAGATGAGAAACATGTATAATAGTGGGACGCTGAAATGGTTGACAATATTTATGACAAAATATTATTATAAATTAATTTAGGGTTCGGCACCCAAATAGCATATTACTAAACCCTTATATATGTATTCCATTATGGCATCAGTTCAATGATTTGCAAATTTAATTTATTTCTTTATATCAGACCAGAATTCATTAACATGTTTTCAGGTCCCTGTGATATATGGCGCTATTGTGGAAGGCGTGGCGACGTGCTTATGCCGCTTAGCTTCGAAGTCTCTCGGGGACTTGAACCCGCGCTTCGCGACAGCCATCGACTCGTTCATCGGCACCTCCCTCGTGGTGGCAGGTGAGATATATGTTCAATTTAAATTCCAATTCCAAAAGCTTACTTTTTAACGAAAACCATAATAACTTTTCTTAATACACTGAGTAGGGGGAGAGGGGATGGAATTTATGTTAGAATATTACGCAATATAGGATAGTTGTGATTATTCTATAACCACCGCCAGGTTCTTTACGGGATAGGTAGAGAACACCGAGTGCCAAATATCTATGTTCTTACAGACCTGACGTGTTTCTTCTATATTCATCAAATGTGACATCAAACATGAAAAGTTGTACACGTCTAAATGGGAAAAATAATTTAGTAATCACTCATAAGGCTTACGTATATGTGATTCAGCAATTATTATGTTACTATATCTTAAAGTTATATTTTTATTACAAAGAAATTCTAGTAGGTACGACAATTAAGTTTATTAATAAAATCAACTTAAAACTTCAAATTAAGTTTTGTCTGACATTTAAGTTTATACGGCTTTTATTATTTAGAGATATAATAACTATATCAAAACGAGTGTTAAGGGTAGTAATAAAATACCCCCTCACCCCTACTTGATACTTCTGTAAAGCAAAAGATGTTGCTTTGAAAGGGTAACGCTTTGCCATTTTTGCCAAATTGACTAACATTAAATAAATAACCTATGAATGTCTATGATCCACTCAATACATACATACACACAGTTGGTAAATACATGCAAAATTATAACTCTATTATTATTAGTTAAGAAAAACGTAACATCACATCTGTAATCCCCGAAGAGGTAGGCAGAGAAGTGTACTACACTCCTACGATTCATCAGTCAGAATTTTACGTTCCATGGAATAGATGGTGAGCC
>DWFV01000614.1:0-13459 GCA_018246775.1 Parelbella machaon machaon
GGGGAGTGCGCACGTTTCAAGAGCTGATCGGGCGCACGGACCTACTGAAAGTCCGGGAGAACAACGAGAATCCCAAGGCTCGGCTGCTGAATCTCAGCCTCATCCTGAAGAACGCCTTGCACATGCGTCCGGGCGTCAACATCGTCGGGGGGTCTAAGGCTCAGGTCTGATACGTGCTATCATGATATAACTCATTTTTATTACTATTTTACTACTATAATAGTATTATAGTCCCTGCCTACTCCATAAAAACATCACATGATAACATGTGAGGTTTTTATGGTGTAGGCAGGGAGCACTGAGTGCTAAATACATTGTATCCTCTTGAAATGACCTGATGATTTCATTTTATAAGTATAATTACATAAAGGGTGGACAATTGTATGTAGATCCCATTATCTTCATTACATTTCACTCCCAAGGCAATTCTCAAAGTACTTTTATAGAACAATTGAACTATAGTTTTGCGCTTTGTAGTCTTGTATAAAGTCCAGGAATGTTTTTGACTGCGACCAAATGAAGGACCTTAAATTACATCAAATGTTTTAAACATTCATTTGTATAGGACTTCCAACTGGAGAAACGCTTAGACCACCAGCTTATAGAGCAATGTGCCGGCATCCTGGACGGCTCGCAGAAGCACGTCGACATCAAGATGAGGATCACCAATGAAGACCGCACCTTTACCTCCACTCTATCCTACCATATCGCTATGTGAGTCAACGGAATGATATTTTACTCTTTCTCTATGTATATGAGTGAGAAGATATATCAAAACAATATGAGAAAATAAGAGATGTGAGCTACTGATCTTAGAAAGAGATGTCATGTGAATCAGTGATAAGAATACCTTGGTTTTGCAAAGTGGGTTGTGTCATACTAACAGAAATGTAAGGGATTATAGAAACCAATCAGAGAAAAACAAACTTGGGTTTATATTAAACTACTTAATTCATATGACACTCTTTATTATGGCTGAGATTTTACATGAGTAGATTTTAAACAGTTAAGATTAGATTTGATTGTCATAACTATCGTTTCTTTAGCCATACATGAATAATAATATTTTTTGTGCTTCTCAGGAAATATGGAGAAAACGGTCTGCCCGACGACACATCGGTGAACATCAGTCTGACCGGCTCTGCGGGCCAGAGCTTCTGTGCGTTCCTCTCTAAGGGCATTACTGTCACGTTGGAAGGAGACGCTAATGACTATGTCGGTAAGTGTGTACTGTTCTGTGAACTCATAGGAATGAGAAGTTTAAGACATGTGGGATTTCTCTACTCACTAAACCACTTGTTCTCGAAATTTATAATCAAGTAACAGTAAATAAATGTTGAAATGATGCACGTTCCAGGCAAGGGTCTGTCTGGTGGAAAAGTGGTCATCTACCCGCCGAAGAGCTCTCCGTTCGAGTCGCACGTGAACGTGATCGTGGGCAACGTGTGCCTGTACGGAGCCACCTCGGGCCGCGCCTACTTCCGGTACTCGCTCACTGCACTACCCAGCCACTGTGTAACCACTAACCAGCGGCGATGTCGTAACACTTAGGGAGTATGCTTGTCCAGATTTAGGGTGATCGCTTACACATATTTTATTCAGGTTTACTATCAAACATAAATATGTCATTGTTCGTGTATTTCATCAACTATTAGATTTCTTGTTTTTTTTTTAATACAAATTCGAAGCCCGATTAAAATGACCATAAAGCAGCATAGATTACAATGAAACATAATTATAATTGTGCCTAGCTGCTATTGAGTAATGTAATGTATGTAGATATGATGTAGCCCGTAATGTCTACTTTTTATAACCGGATTATTTATTAAATCGCTATAACATTGTTTTTATGATAAATTTTAATATACAAAAATTGAAACCTTTATTTTTGATAAATAGATGCGATTTTACTTCACTTATATACAATCCTCATTGGATAAGAAATTTAAAAAATAAAATCAATGAGTCAGCCGCTCATATGTTGTTTTCCTTACAACGACTAAACATAAACATGGAGAGCAAGATATCAGGTATAAATCCCGTAGAATTGCTTCGTAGACCCACCATCATCTTGTCTCGGTCGACTGCTGGCCATAAACCTTACTTGAAAGGTTTTTGCCCATAATCCCCAGCTGGGCATGCAGATCGAGGTGCACAAAGCACGGCTTGATCCACCGTCCTCGTAGACTAAGATAGGCGTGTGCGTCGGCAGGGGCATCGCGTCGGAGCGGTTCTGCGTGCGCAACTCGGGCTGCGTGGCCGTGGTGGAGGGCGTGGGCGACCACGGCTGCGAGTACATGACGGCCGGCACCGTGCTCGTGCTGGGGCTCACCGGCCGGAACTTCGCCGCCGGCATGAGCGGTGCGTGCCTACCTCGCCATTATAACTCACACACACAATATGTTTTCCGAATCTATGCTTATTTATCTCGATATATGCTTAGAAATATTTTTTAATGTTTACTCATTTAGTAGACATACGAAACTGGAATGATGTAACAAATAGGGTTTAATGTTAATCATATTATATACAAGCTTTAATATTACTTGCAATCATGCACAATATTTCGATGTAACGTTACACGTGACTGCTGTGTTTTAAATGTATTACTAATAGTTAAAATAGATGATATTTTAAATATGTAAAAAGACCTTAAACCGCAAAGAGAAAATAAAAGTATAGGTAGTAAATAAACTCATAATTAGTGTTTTCTTAGTCGAAATAAATTAAATTCCTTTAACATAATACATTTTATTCACAGGTGGCATTGCCTATGTGTACGACATTGATGGCTCATTCAAGGGCAAGTGCAATCCGGAGATGGTGGAACTTTTGCCTCTTGACAGGGAGGATGATTTGAAGGAGGTACAGACACTTCTGGAAGAATTTATGGAATACACAGGGTAAGTATCACATTTCACACAAAAACAATACAGTCATTATCAGCCTATCTTGTTCCATTGCTGAACATAGGTCTGTATTAAACAATACAGTATAGCACCAAAATATTAAAAAAATAATAGTCAAAATAGTTAAATTTAATTCGGCTTAATTCAAATGTTACAAATTTTCTTTAAAGACATCCACTACCAAAATACGCATTAAAGTCCCAACTGAACTATTGGAGACTTCTATGTAATTTTACGAAACTCAGGGCGTAGTGTTCTACACCTCTGTGGTACAACTTAAAAATATATTAAATTCTGTTTTAGCTCGTTAATTGCAAAGGAGATGCTAGAGACGTGGCCGGAGATGGGCACGAAGTTCGTGAAAGTGTTCCCGTACGAGTACCAGCGCGCGCTGCAGCAGCTGGCGACGGGGGGCGTGGCCCGCTCGGTGGGCGGGGCGCGCACTGGGGGCGGGGACTTGACGGACATCGAGGAGGCCGTGCGGAACGTGGAGCAGGACAAGAAGAATCTGGAGAAGATCCTTGACAAAACTAGGTTTATTTGCTTCCTTACTTTTAGGACCCACAGTGTTCTATGACAAATGAACAACAATAGTATCGAAGTGAACAGAAAGCTTACCATAAACCTAATGCAACATAAATGTTATCAACAGAGGCTTCATCAAGTATCCCCGCGAGACTATGATGTACCGGCCGGCCGAGAAGCGGCTCCGCGACTGGGATGAAATTTACAATAGCTCAGGAGTACGGCGTGGTCTAAGAGTCCAGGCGGCGCGCTGCATGGAGTGTGGCGTTCCATTTTGCCAGAGCGGGCACGGCTGTCCGCTGGGCAACATCATTCCCAAATGGAACGACCTCGTCTACCGCGCCGACTGGAAGACCGCCTTGTACCACTTGTTACAGACCAATAACTTCCCTGGTGAGTATATTGGAGTGGATGTAACCTGTGTTAAGAGAAAGAAAACGGTATGATGTTGACATTAAA
This sequence comes from Parelbella machaon machaon, assembly GCA_018246775.1. Classification (NCBI taxonomy): domain Eukaryota; kingdom Metazoa; phylum Arthropoda; class Insecta; order Lepidoptera; family Hesperiidae; genus Parelbella; species Parelbella machaon. Next base: position 3,894 of record DWFV01000614.1, read on the forward strand.
TTAGTATTGTTTGTTTGAGTACGTTATTTTAATATAGATCAAGTTAATAAATATGTTGGTTAATAGTTTTGTATTAACTGATTGTGAGATAAATTATTTAATCTACTTTCGAAAGGATAGAAATAGTAATAAAAAATATCATAAAGTATACACTGCTACTGATTTCTAGAATAATAAGATCTGAATAGAGGGGCGGGGGTGAGCACATATTGAATTTGAAATGGTGTTAAAGCAAAAAGAATGAACGTGTAAGACATTGTGTCGATTAGAACATAATGCTTAGAGTGGTGTGCGTTGAGCGGCGCGATGTGTGCTGTGCGCAGAGTTCACGGGGCGCGTGTGCCCGGCGCCGTGCGAGGGCGCGTGCGTGCTCGGCATCTCCGAGCCGCCCGTCGCCATCAAGAACATCGAGTGCGCCATCATCGACCACGCCTTCGCCAGCGGCTGGATCCGCCCCGAGGTCGACTCTCTCTCACACGCTTTGCTCTTTTATAACTAATATTAATCTCACTCGATTCCTCCCTCATGCTAACACTTTTTCAATAGCTGAAAATATAATTTTGAATGTAGATTCTTTTAACCACCACCCATACAATTGTTGGTAATGCTTGAATAGATTTGCTCAATCCTTCAGTAATATACCCGTACGTTTCAATTTCAAGGGCTAATAAATAACCAGTAATAATAAACCTTGATAAAAAATCACTTAAAAATTAGTAATAAACATTCTTACTTTCTTAATAATTCATTTATTTACTACCCGTTCTTTCTAAACTTGTCGCTCAGCGCTCTACGGGCTTGTGCCAAAGGATAACGTTACCACAAAATATTTTTTTATATATTAATATTTATTTTCACTAGACAATAAAAATTTGAAATGAAATTAAATAAAATCAGTTAAGCAGGCAAAAGAACTGAAAAAATCTTAAAACTTAAAATCTAAAGAATACCATATATTCTTTAGATTTTAAGTTTTAAGATTTATTAAGCGGTGCGCTAAACGGTTGGGCCTCTAGATAATTCCACACACCTGCAATACTAACACGAATAGGATACATAAACAAATAATTATATAAATATATTAAAAAAACCAAGGCCATAAAATTATCATTTCTCATAAGTTTTATCAATCATTCTAAATAAAAAACTAAACAGTATTCTCCGGACACAATTTCAGATTCCGGAAACCCGCAACGGCAAGACCGTGGCAGTGGTCGGCTCCGGCCCCGCGGGCTTGGCCTGCGCACACCAGTTGAACAAGGTAAATATTTTTGTATAATTTTTAACTAATATTACATATTATTTATATTTCAGTTTCCCATAAGCTAATTTGATTATTTCTATTGCGTGCATTAAATATATTAAAAGTATAACAAGTGAATTGCTGTGGGTAAATTTTTATGTATATAAGAACATTAATTTGATAATCAAATAAAGATCACTTCTACAGTAGCCCGAAAGACTAGTTAATATTTTTTTTTCAGTTCAATATCGTATGTTTATTCTTTTTTGGGCTACCCAATTTTAGAAATGTGGAACTCAATTTTACTTACGCATCGGCATTCCTCGAAGGCCGAAATCTCGCTACTTCATCAATATTAAATATTTTCTAGAACTTAGCTTGAGGAAGGCAATAGCCTAAGTTCAGGAAGTTGTTTAAAAAGCGTGTCGTGTGCCACAGGCGGGCTACTCGGTGACGGTGTTCGAGCGCAATGACCGCGCCGGCGGGCTGCTGCAGTACGGCATCCCCAGCATGAAGCTCGGCAAGGACGTGGTGGCGCGCCGCGTGGCGCTGCTGGCGGCCGAGGGCGTGGCCTTCAAGTGCAGCGTCGACGTCGGCCGCGACATCTCCGCCGCTGACCTCGCCAACGAGTGCGGATACGTTTTATTATTCAACACAATTCTACATTATTTTAGTCCTCGATTACTGTTACTTACTAAATATTACACACTTATAATACATCAGTATCTCGTATACAATATTTGACCCTTCCTGAGTAAGGTTCTTTGCTCAAATCAAATTGTTATCCTACCGCATCGAGAAAAAATATTCAATAATGATGTTCTAGTATTTGAGTGCGGTCCAATGTTTACTACGACTGATACATTTAACCAAGATAAATTTGTTATGGCCGTCACTTCGCGTAGGTACGGTGCGCTAGTGCTGTGCATGGGCGCGACGTGGCCGCGCGATCTGCCGCTGCGCGGGCGGCAGCTGGCCGGTATCCACTTCGCCATGGAGTTCCTGGAGACGTGGCAGCGGCGCCAGGTGGGCGCGCCGCGCCGCGGCCCCGCCCTCTCCGCCAAGGACAAGCACGTGCTCGTCATCGGCGGCGGCGACACCGGGTACTCGACCCTTTTTCCCATCATTTATATTACAATTCTCTAGAACGCCTGCCTCTATGTGTGAGTAGTGGAAAAAGAGCGTCAGCTCTGTAAAGATAGAAATATTTGGATCTCTGTGTTTCTACCCACGCCATAAGAAACCTGACGCACTAACATTAATCATGTACAAGTAGAGCACCAAGTACCAAATATCTTCACACTCACTCACCTAAACTCTTTCTATGTTCAGTACTCTCTTCTCACACCTCCATCACCATCATCATCTACCTCTAATTGTGTGAAGAAATGATTAAGAAATACATCTATTTAATAATTTATTATCACATAAACATAATGTGTGCTGAGGGGTACATATATCTATAGATATCTCCCATATGTTCTAGTCTGTAGCAATAACATCCATAGAGCTACTGAAAACGTATATAAATTTGTTTGCCAAAAATTACAATTCTTGAAGCACAATTGCAGTGAAATCACATATTTTTACAATAGAACTTGTAATGTTTTAGTTCCAAGCTCACATATAAATATAATAACAATGCAACACAAATGCATCCTGATAGTTTTCTTATAAATCACAAAATAGCTACATAAAATACTAATAAAATGTATGTCTCTCTAGCTGTGACTGTATTGCCACGTCATTGAGACAGGGCGCCGCCTCCATCACCACCTTCGAAATCCTGCCTGAGCCCAAACCGACCCGTGGACAAGACAACCCTTGGCCACAGTGGCCCAGAGTTTTCAGGTATTTCCCATTATGCTAATAAACATGTTGGCATTTAGTTTGGGCACCCTGTACTGTCTATCACTCGGAGCCCCATATACACTTTTTTTATAAAATTAAGACAATCTCAGTATCAGTGAGTACATTACTGATGATAGAGACCAGCCAAAATAAGGTCTTCTATAATAATTTATTTGCATTGATCTAAATTGTCAACACATTTTCCTAGTTTTTCATTAAATATTCAAGGCAATATACTTTCTGTTTATACCATGGTGGAATGTAAAGATAATGAGTGAAATGAGGAAGTATACTACACTCCTCTGCCTACTCCTTCAGGGATTACAGACGTGACGTTACGTTTTATTTAGGAGCTAATAATTTTAAACTGTTTCTATGCAGGGTGGACTATGGACATGAGGAGGTGAAAGTGAAGTTCGGCAATGACCCTAGAAAGTTCTCCACGCTCACGAAAGAGTTTTTGGATGACGGTAAGTATCTTATATATATAACTTATATATATCTTATATATCCGTTGAGTGATGGCTTTAGTCCCACCTCCGGGCTGACCACTCGTCCACAGTGTCAATATAGTTCAGTGAATGATGATGGTTACATATGAAATGAGTAATGATAGCTAACAATCAAACCTTACCTCGGTCTGCCTTAAAAAACTTTGTACTGCAATAAGAGCATGAGATAGGTGATGAATGTGTAAGTATGACGAAGACGAAGAAGTTCATAGACGTTCGAATGCTCTCAAAATTTGAAAATCAGGGACAGAAAGTAAATGGGGCAAGTGAATTCCATCGGCGTTCGTTTGGTTATATTGTAAATTGTTTCCTGTATAATATTGTATGTATTGTAGACATGTAAGGATAGAGATACTTGGAACTCGTTGCTTTCTGTCTACCTCGTTAAGTAATTGACGTGATGATACAATAATAATAATCGTATATATTCCTGGCAGGCGAGGGCAACGTGTGCGGCGTGTCGGCGGTGCAGGTGGCGTGGGCGCGCGGCGCGGGCGGCCGCTGGGACATGAAGGAGCTGCCCGGCACGGAGCAGGTGTACAAGGCCGACCTGGTGCTGCTGGCCATGGGCTTCCTGGGGCCAGAGCGCTACGTCGCCAACCAGCTGGGTACGTCGCCCTATAAACCATCCTGTTCTGACACTTGTGACCCAGTGACGCCTCTCATTTGTTTTATGTATCTCAGTGTTTCATTTGAGTCCTGATTTAAAATTGACATGTAAGTAAATGTGGATTAACAAACAATATTTTTTTTCTACAATAATGTTTGCTAAGAAGGACCTATAGGAGTCCCGGTTATTTTTAAATTCGTATTAGGTTCCGGGGTACCCCGAAGCGATAGGCAAAGGAGTTTCCTACCCTCCTCAGCTTACCTCATCGGGGATTACAGGCGTGATGTTACGTATTACGTTCTGTTCGTAGATTTGCCGCTTGATGCACGCAGCAACATCGAAACTGAAAAGTCCAATATCTACAAGACACCGTTGAATAATGTATTTGCTGCTGGAGGTATGTACATATAAAACTAATTGCAACCCTATATAGTACGACAAAAACGGTTTTGATATTTCGTTTATTTTTTCAACTTTTAATTAATGTGCACATTGACTGGTTTTATGAGATGCTATTATTATTTATTGCGGATGATCTCTATAGACTTCTGATTATTATCAGCTTCTTCCCGCGAATTAGTTCCCGTGAACCTGAGTAATATCATGCAAAATCAATAAGTCCTTCCAATGTATCTGTTCAGTAATTAAGGCACGAAGGGTAACAAAAAAATACACACTGATATTTATATGGATAATATTTATTTTATATGAACAATTTGTATTATTATGTACGTATGGTGTACATAGTATGGTATACGCAATAAGTATTAATAAAAAGTATCAAAATTATACGAACGCGCTATTATATTAAGCAAATTTGTGAAATGACACAATTTGTGCTGACGTGACGTAACAGAACTAGTGTTGCCAACTATGAAAAATTTTAGTTCCGATTTAGGATTTTTTTGCCAAGCTATACCTTTTGTTTTTTGAAGTTGGCTGTGAAATGATTGCTTAATAGTAATACAAATCATTAAATCCATTTTGACCTATCAAAAAATTAGATCTACAATGATGTCATAAAGCATGTGACTCTGTACAACATAATTGTCAATACTTTGCAGATTGTCGCCGCGGTCAATCACTAGTGGTGTGGGCCATTTCGGAGGGGCGGCAGGCAGCTCGCGCCGTAGACACTTTCCTGTCCGGCAAGTCCTCGCTGCCCGGCCCCGGCGGAGTTGTCTACGACCATTGAACACGTCCCCAGTCACTGGACGGCACGATACAGCTTTGTAGTTGACGCGTATACAAGCGAGATCGCTTATAAAAATTACTATTTAAAAAATGTTAAGACACAATTATTAGAATGCGCGCCATCTATCGGTGAACCTATGAATTACATGTTTTTGTTTTTCATGTTGCAATTCGACAATGCGCCATCCATATTAAATAGTAGAAAAGTATTTTTTAATTCTTCTAAGCTTTTGGATAAACGCTAACGTAACGAATTGCCATAGAGTTTGCCAAAACATATTTGCCACAATAATCTATAGTTACTATATATTACGTCCTTATTTGTAAGCTCTACTTTCATTCAATATTAATTTTTGTTTAAATTATAAGAAAACTATGATAGTTTTCTTATAATTTATTTCATTATTTAAAGATCTCTGGACAAGTAAATCTGTATTTAAAAAGGTCCTCACTGGTTTAAACGTTAATTTAATATTTCTGGTATCCAATTGGACGTAGTAGAAAAGTATAAATTATTAAAATAACCAAGAACTATGTAATAAATTGTAATCATTAGGTACTTATCCTGTTGTAATGTAGATTAAAATACGTAGATTGGAAAATTTTCTCAAAATGTAACAATTTGACGTAGTGTAGCCGAGAATACCTACGTTTATTAATAGAAGTTTTTAGGTACTACTATTTTTAATATTCCCTTCTATTTTAACATGTGTTTTAAGATTATTGTATTCTGAACCGTAATACTCAGTATTACGGTCGGTTATAACATTTTTGTATGAATTTATTTTATAATCACATTCCATTCGTAGGTACATACCGCACCTATCGTGTTTTGAAAAAAAAAATATATAAATGAATTAATCGATACATATCCTTATTAGGAGTTGTCTATGATTCGGCCGTATGATCTCCTTGCTGTCGTAAATGGGTTGAAGTGATTTTTTTTAAATATTGTTCGAAGTTTGTTTTTTTATCTAGAATAAGCACAATAATTATTGAGAAAGTAAAAGGAATCTTTTATATTTAATTTATTTATATATTTGTCGTGAGTACCCGTAATATACGTATTTATGAAACGTAAATGTAGTTGAAGATATTAAAATATTAGTATTTATTATATGATAAGCAAAAGAATCATACATACAGCTATTGACGTCTGGCGACACAGCAGCGTGTCACGATGAAGGGCGGCTAGCTTGTGATCATTTTAACTGGTCGTGTATCGGATCTCAAATAGGTACTTGTGTCTGAGATGACACATACACATTGACGTTCAACTTCAGATTTTTTCACCCAGCTTTTATTGTCTCATCTATTCCCTTTACCATTAAACTGGAACCATAGACAATAGAGTTGATTTTTTTAATATAATAAATCTGATTCACATGTTTATATTTTATTTACATTTTTATTGCCTTGTTATACCGGTATGAGTCTCCACATATGTATCACGTGTTCACTACTACCTCATACTCGATTTGTTTGCGACAACATTGTTCAAGGAAATATAGGTAGAACAATGACGTCACAACTCGATAACCGGCTAGCTCGTTCGTACAAACGTAAATATTTAGTATAAAAATGTCTGATATTCATCACATAAATCTTGTATTTCTGCTATACGTATATAGGGTTGCCACTGATATGTCTTTTGTTTTAATTTATGAAAATATAAAAAAATATTCCACCAGTTGCAAGTAGGTCAGTATATCAGAGAAAGTTCCTATGTTTTGTTATTATTTGTTCCTCAAATAATATTTAGTGTGATTATTTCTCAGGTGTTAGCAAACTCTTAACTATCAACGAGTGTGAAATATTTAATATAAACATCTAGTGTGGTTTTAGTTTCATTATTAAAACAATTATAAATTTTACCTGTTACATGAAATCGGTAACATAATTAAACTAGGTAAATTAAGTTCCTCCAACGCACACACACTTATAATTTTTTTTTGTTTTGGATTTCATACTACTATTACACCTGAGAAATATGTGATGCTGTATTGAAATAAATTATTATTACTAATGAAATTTAATTAGCAAAAAATATGTTATAACTTACACAAATGATTACGCAAGTTATTAAGTGATTTAATTATGTTACTGTATGTATTAGCACAGAACTATGTAAATAGTACGTAACGCTTATACATATATATACGTGTATTATGTAACGTGTGAGTATTATGTTTATATAAATTAATATTCCCTATAAAAACCAAATATATGAGTTTATACATATTTATTATTACCATCAGTCTGTTTGTGATGATTTTGTGGTAATTTATTTTTTTCATATGCGCATCTAATTAATAATAACAGATTATACACGGTGAAATCGAAAACCGGTTTTCGGTCTTCATGTAGATTATCTGTGGATTATCAGAATATAAAATAACTTGTCTTTGATTTAATTTAAAAAAAATATGTTTTTCTCTATGGTATTATAGAGTTACTTGTACTTTTTTTTAATAGGATGTCACTTATGAATTTTAATTTTGTGTTAATTTGTTTAAATTAAATCAGGTCTATGAAATCATAAAAACCAAGTAATTATCATAATTTTGCATAATATAACGTTAGATCTCATTGAGATTAACTCTGGTTTTATAGTTGTCGCTTATTTCACTATTTTTGTAAAAATATAATGATTGTGAAGTTTGTTTGTGTAATTTCATATATCATTAAAATCTACGTAACTATCTCCCAGTATGTAATACTAGCTTTAGTTATTTAGGTTTTCCAACTAAACTTTATTTATTTCGAATAAATACTATATAAATGTAACATTCGTCGTTAGTAATGATTTATTTGTTGAAATATAATTTTAGTCTAGTCAAAAAAGCTGAAAATATCAAACGAATTATTTTCATGAAAGTATTCATTCAAAAATCTCTTGAAATATTAATTATATTGAAAGCTCATAATGTTTGGATGTATTTAAAACTTGTAGTTCCGTAGTGTCGATAGTTTACAAATGAAATATTGAGATTATTTAGAAATCTCCATACTTTATCGTAGTTGTTGTTGGAAAGGTCGGATGTTCTTACGGTTAATATGGTTGACAATAATAAATGTCTATTATGGATATAGGAACGTGTATCAAATATTGTAGAGATTGGAAAATAGAATATTTCAGCACAATCTGACAGTTTTATTTAAACCCCTAGCGAATATTCTTCTATCTACATTCGATGTTGGTTTATAACTCGTACACAAATTTATTGCATAGTTTATTATTATTTTTTATAGCTATGAGCTAGGTAGAGATAAAATAGTTTTAATTGCCATTTTATGAACTGTTGATAGGACACGGTTGATAGTTGCCAATGACAAAGTTAATTCGACGCTAAAGTTAAAAAATTGGTACATTCAAAAAAATGTACGGTAATATAACACAGGGTAACGAATATTTTTTAGAAATATGTATTACGTGAACTTCGTAACTTTTTGTAAACCAAATGGTCAATATTTTGGAATCTAACATAACACAGTCACGAGTATGATGGTACATCGTATAGTTTTGTGATGTGACACACGGTCAGGTCTAAATAAAAACAGTAAATAACAAAGGCCTGCCGGCGGGTGCAGACACTTTCTTGCGGCAGATGCTTCTGAAGCTGTGCTAAACATGCGAGTACCAAGTGCTACTATTAAAGGCGCCACGGACTGTGCAACATGGCGTATGTCGGAAATTTAATTAATAGAAAAACATCCTAATCAAAAACCAGAGCATAAAGGTATAAAGCAATAGAGCCGAATTTTTTCCCGGCGCTCTTCCCTCTTCCCTATTAGGGAAAAAGAGGTTAAAATGTAGCACACGTCCGCTGCGGAACTCGAGCGGCAAAACCGCGATAGAGTTACGCCTTGTGTTGTAAGTTCTATGGGCAGCGAAACAGAAATTCGATACATTTCGCTTCTATTTCGCTGTCCATAAAACTTAAAACACAAGACGAAACATGAACTATCGCGGTTCGCCGCTTAGTTTCGCAACAGAGATGTGCTACAGGCATAAAAACAATGAGTGTTATTCTGCCGTCATAAAAAGAAAGGCCGTAACTAATACCATACTGTAAGCTATACCTACTTATAAAATAGCTTGTTGGAATATGAAAAAACTTCCTTGTCACGACGGCAACGTTAATAGTTATAGCCG
>DWFV01000615.1:0-13457 GCA_018246775.1 Parelbella machaon machaon
GTGATCATGGTTATAACAACCTACGACTTCAGTATTAACAAATACACTCAGCTTTACGAGGCAACGTGTCAGAACGCTTTAACATTATCGAGATAAATTCAACAAGTTCAAAGCGAAAGTACTTCAGAGTAAATAAAGTATAAATAAACATATAACCAAACAGTTAGTATGTAGTGGAATAGGCAGTAAAACGGTAAAAGGTTGCAACTAATCCTAGGCGGGAGTACTCGTGCGGGTCACACTCGCTCCAGAGACTTCCGCCACATGCAGCGGCGCGGTTACGTGATCGCGTTGCGTAACAGATAGAAAGTCGCCGGCTTTAGCTGCACTCGGACGATGCATAACCGACTATTGGAATCGTAAAATGTAATATACCGCCGCGTCTATCGGCCAGCCGATATCGCGAATAGTAATGTACGCATTGAAATTTATCAGTGCATTAAGTCGGCACGAATCTCGCCAACACGTCATACATGTTGCGTGCACCGAGATTAGTTCTGTGATGTATGTACGTAATATTCTTTGTTACTTTTCTAAACGGAAAGACACGAGACTACAACGTTTTTGTTACTTTCATAATAAATATATTATTCTTATTAAAAATTAAACACGTCCAATAAACTCTGTATAATTAATACGATATTACGAATATTACTAGTGAAAGGGTTAGTAGTAAATTTAACGTTAATAAAATAAAAGGTTAATGTAAACTGTACTTAATCATGTGCTATTGCTCACACCGGGAATTGCACGTATTACATAAACGCGGTTGTAATAGAGAAACGTAGGTGTTTTCATTGTCTAGAGCATTTCCTCCTCGATTATGTATTCACGTTATATAAAACGTAGGCACATTCAATATCAGGTATACATACCCCACAATATAGGTAAATTATTAAAAACCGTGCGATTTTTTCATACAATTTTGATTTGATTTCTATCGGCCACTGTTCGTGCTTCGTGTTAATATTAAAATAAATAATAATTTAAACTACGAAAAGAAATATTAACACAGTTAAACATCGCATTCAAATTTAATTGTGTCAATATTGTCGCATGCCAATTAAAAATCTATTTGGCGTTAAACAATCAATTGGGAACTAAATATGTACATGTGTGCCGTACCATCTCATCAAATCTTACATTATGTAACGACCTGATAATTGTTTCTTTTTAATATAAATCAATGACGTAAGAGGAAACCTCACTTTATATTGTTCGTATTACTAATCGCTCTTTCATTGATTATAAAACGTATTGCCCATAAAAACAAACGTAACTAATTCAAATAATTTAAACAGTAGATATTGTACTTAAATCGTATGCTAAAAAAATACATTATTCCTTATTGTTCAGCGAGTAATTCATATAATAACAATTAAAGAATGTACTAATTTAAATATTCCACTTAGAAATTTTAACGGGCTTCTATATAACTCTTCCATACTTATGTATGAATAAGAAACAATCATCTTGGTCGAAAATGTAAAAAACATCGCTAACATGTCTCCTCTGAAACACAATCAAGGTGAACGCCAACCTGAAAACGCTGCAGAACTGCTTAACGTCCCTCATGGGTCGGCCCATTACCCTCGAGCAGTTGCGGCTGGACGTCGGCCTGGTGGTGGAGAAGATGACACAGATTACGTGCGTGTTCAGGCGCATCCAGCTCCGGATGGAAGAGTATGTGTGCCTCAAAGTGTACATATTGTTGAACCAAGGTCAGTGCCTTCTTTTGTTTCTTCTTCTTTTAATTCTATTTCTAATATAAATTCTTTGATTAAATAAGGAAGTCAAAAATCTAAACTGCTCTAGAATTATTTCGATTTTTCTACTGTACATTGTACATGTGAAAAACAATGTGTATTTTTAGAATTTTATACAAGAACGACTAGACGCGAATGTATCAAGGAATACGTCCGTATTTAATGTCTACATAAAACAGAGTTTAAGTAATTCATTAAATCTTCATTGATACCACCTTTCTGTAAATAGCATACCTTAAGTACTGTTTTCATATATCTAGAAGAGTTTAAAAAAAAAATCTGAACTATTAACACATTAAGTCGATTCGGTATGACACTCGTTTTCTAAATAAATGTTGACGTCTTATCAAACCTCACACGAACTTCCGACACAAAATAATGTTAGTTAACACCGATAACCCTCGGCGACCTTTAATTTGGGCTATCTGTGCTTCGTGATCTGGAACATTTCCTTGTTATCGTAATTTTATTAAACGCATAAACACGTTACTGTTGTAAATAAAATATATTCTTATTAATCCTTTAATTGAGGGTTGAATTTTATAGGATATAAAATTCCGATATGACAGTTCGAACTCCGCACCTTCAAAAGACATTGTCTTATTTCAGCCTATGAATAGAGATAGGTGAGGACTGGATAGTCCAGTGCAGCGATCGCTTCATTACTCTTGCATGTCACTCGGCTCGGCTAATCCACTTATAGATGAGTCGGGGTGCACCGCCCTGCTCCATCTGGGTCACACACAATTATCGACGGGGCATGCTCTGTTGCGTAGGCATTTTACATTTCATCATGATATTGAGGACGTAGATGATTTCCGTTTCGAACATAATTTCTGCTATTTATGACCTATGTGTATGAATTAATATCACCACAAGCTACCTCTGCCGGCAAATCAATTAACGACTCTCCTGCAATAATTGAATTATTTATTAATTTTTGTTCATCTGTTTGAATGTTATCAGATATGCCTTACAAAGCCTTATAACAAGAACTGAAATACATGGTATCGTGTATGGCTATAAATAAATAACTATTCACTTCAACGTATTGATTTTCGTCGCTGCGAAACCGTCACGCTGGCAGTTCAATAATATATGAGGCAAAGTGCATCAGCCCCGCTTGATGCAGGTCAGTAACAGCGAGCTAGGCATTGTGCGTGCCACGAGCCTGACGATATCAGTTCTTTTATTTTTCGCTGACTTTTCTTTTTCATTGGCAACGTTACCAAGCGTTGTAAACCATTTTCAAAACACTAAGCTCTGGACGGTTCCATACTTTATAGATTTAGGTTCCATCTTTGTGTTTGCATATAATTATATTTGAAGCGCATGAGGGAATGATGTATCTATATCGGGCAGAATTATTTTAATGACGAGTAGATGCATGATGTCGGTTATTTTGTTGTTGAGACCTATGTAGCTGTATGTGTTGACGCTATATATGTATTTATAAATCACATCACATATATATATGTATTTATAAATCACATACAGTATTAATGTGTTTTGGAACAGATAGTTTATCGGAAGGTTACCAAAGGTTTTAATAGTATTTTTAAATTTATCAGACGCTTCCTTCGTGTCCCAAAAAACTTTGGACACACGAACATTAAAGAGAAAGTCTCTTCCCGTCCAGTCAAATTGAAACGTCGCCAATTCAAAAACAATTGCAATTTGGGAGATTCGTCCAACAAAATGTTAGGGTTGCAACTCGATCTCTGATTGAAATTTTTTGTTATATAGATATGAGTCTACGGGTTCTGAGTTTCAAGCACATTGGCCATTAACGGTTTGAGCGTAGCCTTCGAAAAATTGTGATTTATGACTTATCACAATAAAATAAAAATGTTATTATAGTCCGAAGGAGATCAAAAGCACAAACTTTACATCTACGCTTAAATGTTTATTTCGATCTGAACAATCCTTACGTAGGTTGTGATATATATATTTTTTAATGTGATAACCCTAATGAGATGGGAAGCGACAACGCGGCAGTAAAGATCTCGTTAATATTATTATGATTTATGGCACAAGTAACCCAGTTGCAAGTGGCGAGCAGTTGCTACATCGATTAGGACCAACATCGAGACATTCTGATAATAATTTCACTCAAGGACTTCACTTCGAGTGGGCACTCGGGCAAGCGAATTGCGCATACTGTCTTCGTGTCTTATCACACAAATAACAATATGTACTATCTGTTGGTTTTCGACCAACTTCATACTGTTCCAGTATTTCTTCCATTAATAAATTGTTACTAGTATTAATAGAAGCCAATAAATTATCTATTGAAACCGATAACGAAGTGTGTCCAGATCGCCCATTCAGTATTTTTATATACCTAAGGTTCCGATATACCAACGTGTAAAGAACTTTGTTACGTGGTTAAAGTTTAAACTTAAAATGAGGTAGATTTAATCATGATTGACATCTAGTTTACGACTTAGCATATTTTAGTAGGGTTCTTTAAAGTAATAATTATTAAATATAGATATGTCTATATCCTAAATCACAATACTAATATCGATTGTAACAATGTTTCGTCGGAAAAAAAGGTTAATTATTTGTCAATATTTGTTCAATGTTATGCCCGAGAATTATTTGTCCTGAGAATGATTTGTTGTTGCTATTAATGGTAGTATTGTTATTAATTACATCGACTAAATAAATTAAAAAAAAATAATTTAGTATTTTTGAGTCGCAGTGCGTAATTCAAATAGATCTGTTACCTTTAATTAAAGCTGCCATTATAACAGTTCACAATAATTAAAGAAAACATTCTTTCATTTAACATAGTGCGTGTTTCAATCTGTATTTTTGTATACTTGAATTAATGTGTACTGTGGAGTACACATTTGTTCACTGTACGCGAGTGTATCCGAGTTAAATGTGTACAGTCGCGTACACAACGGCAATTTTAGTTCAAATCATCGTAAAATGTGAAACTGCGTGCGCGCAAAATATGGAAACTATGGCATCCTGTGTTATCGTGTGGCGTAAAGTAGGTCACTTCACTGTTTGAAAATTATTTTCACCGCTCGCATACAATTATTACGCAGTTTATGAAACTGCTCACGTGCTATACCTGTGTACAGCGCACTGTGCTTAGATTACAATACGTATAAGCTTTATGTTATGTTAGCTTTATGTTATAGGTACATATATCTATGTTGAAACAATAAATTCAATGGAGTCAAGTAGATTATTTTTATTTTAGTATATTCACATTTTGCACTATAGAGAAAATATTAATTTTCAATAACATTGTACTATATAGCTATATTGTCACGCAAGGTTCCCTGCGGGGTAGGGGCACCGACTGCCATAAAACATTATGCTTATATAACTATAGTAGCTTCTTCTACATTCATAATTTTTAAACGCGCGCCGGTTTGAGACTTCTGTCAGTTTGAGCAATTATCTGTCCTATAGTGTATTATATTCCAAAAATATTTCAGTATTATATAGTACATAAAAATGGCAATGCTGATAGGTTTGGTATTATAAAGCTCGAAATACACTGGCGAAAGTAACTTACAATCCGACATTCTATACCGCAAGTGCCGCGGTGAAATGGAAAGCGTTTGCGCAACCGCTCAACCTCGTGCGCGTGCGAGCGGGATGGCAACAGTGGATACATCAAAACGTGCTCTAGTGTATAGAAATAATTTATTCTAATAGAATAATTATCCGAGTGAGAGGTCCTTTACTACCAATTTTGTTTTATTACTTGGTTTAATAATCTGTCGTAAGATAATTATGATTATTCGTTTCGTGTGTATTGGTCTTTGGGAGGCGAATTTGACTATATTTATATTTTTTATTATATAAATAAACGCAGAATAGCATATTAAATGGTAAACGTGTCTCGTCGCCGTTAAAGGGTATTGATATTATCCCCTTATAAGCCCCTTTAAAATTTCAAGTGTAAGCTGGAAGTTTTGTACTTTATATTTTAACCTCTTTAACTATTTAAAACACAAACGCGAATATGGTATTAAAATAAGAACAGGTCAGATCTTACGGCATTTCAGTAGTATAAGTATTTGACCACATTAAAATGAGTATGATGTGTTGAATGTTTCGAATTCATTAATGTTTGCACGCGGACACGTGTCGCAGCTGAAACAACGCGTTAAAAACAAAACGCTATTGTGAGCGGAGATTTATCACCGTAACGAACGGACGGCGGTGTCGCGCAACTCGTATATAATAGCCGCGTTACGTCAGTCCCAACGGGACAGCATTTCACTCTCGGCGAAAAGCGCGACGCGGAAGCGAACTTTCTCTTTTGCAACCATCGCTCTGCGACGAAAAAACGCGCGCGCTAGACCCGGCCCGGCTTGTCGCTGCACTTATGTAACACAATATAAAAGCCGATCCGTGGGATCGTATGTACGAACTCTAAGATGGCTGTCTGTTAATGCAAGTTCGCGACGATATTTTTATTTCGATATTAAAAGTCATAACTAGTTAGAGTACGTTATCGCCGGCCACACTTTAATCAGCTATACACACTTCTGATTTAAACAAGGTCATAAAAAGAACAGGAAACGTTGACAAATAAAAGTGAAAAAATAGTAGATTGGTATATTAAATTCGTCTAAGCAACTTTACGAGCAATTACAAAAAGGCATGTTAAACAGTAAAACGTAACTGCAATAAATACGTACACGAATCATTCGCGCACAATACCGTAAAGGAACGCACGCGCAAGAAAGAGACAGGTATAGCGAGTGAGGACGCGAGCTCGAGCGGAGGTCAACGGCTAGCCGCGGTCGTTGCCCCGCTATCGGAGTGACCTACTGAGCGCGTGACGTCATCGCCGTACCGCACGTTCTATGGCATTGGTGGCTTGCCGCCTCTCAGCGCCATCTAGAGACGAGTAGAAGTAACGACGTACGTCTCATTACCGAGCGTCGTTTAATATCACGTATGTAGGTACTTTTACCTGCAGTATTATACTTTTCAGATTTATAAGGATTGTCGATGTTCACGAAATACGACCTTTTTTTAATTGATATTTCGGTTATTTTGTTTCGTTTAACTAATAAATAAAGCGTATGAATATACACAGTTTAATAAAAAAACGTTTATACATATAAGTATTTTTACAAAAATTTACTCTCAAGTTACATGAAAACTGGAAAAAGTATAATACTAAATAAAATAATTTTAAATAATTATTGGGTTTATTAGTAACAACACGATATATATAGAATTCGAACAATATTATCTTGTTGCAGAGGTGGAGCTGGAGAGTATTCAGGATCGGTACGTCCAGGTACTTCGGAGCTACTTAGAGCACGCCGCCCCTCACCACCCTGGCCGACTCCAAGAGCTTTTCGCTAGGATACCAGAAGTAAGTGAAGGACCATTATTAAAGTATAAGTTACATAGAAGCCCAAAGATTGTAAAATTGTCTGCTTTCGTATAATTAAAAGAAATTATTGAACAATCAGAAATAATTCTTATTTTACCAACTTGACAGGTTCTTTACGGGGTAGGTAGAGAGAGCCGGGTGTCACATATTTCTGTCCTTACAGACCAAATATGCTTTTTCTACAATTAAAAAATTATCACACAAATTAAAGACGTGTAGACGAATGCAATGATACATTAGATTGTAATGTTGCTAAAGAAATTTCATTTCAAACATTCAATTACTTGCTTAATGTTTCAGATCCAGGCAGCAGCGAATTTGCTGCTGGAAAGCAAGATGTTCTACGTGCCCTTTGTTCTGAACTCTGCCGAGATTAGATAGTATATGGCCCGACTGGGCGTCTAGTTTTCAATGTACGAACCTTGGTCGCCGCGTGTCCGCCGCACCATCGTCATTTAAACGCCCAGTCAGTGTTCCATTAATCAAGAGTTCGTACATACCCTACCTAGATGCCGGGCAGTGACAATAAACTTTAAAAGAAGCATAGGCTCCGATCTCCCAGAAGCCGCGCGAGGCCGCGCGAGGTCGCGCGAGGCCGCGCGGGGTCGCGTGGGGCCGCGCGACAGTGACAGTGCGTGACCGTGCCGTGTACAAGTACAGTTGTTCCGCAGCGAGTGATCATTGGTTATGAGTATCTGAACCGCACCCGGACAGTGCGGTTATATGAATCGATGTGTGTATTGATTTATTGTTTATTAGAGGAATTAAAACGTCCCAATTGACAGACTGATTTATTATTAAATAGCTATTATTTAATAGGGACTTGGATGCGTGTTTTATACGTGGTAGTGTATACTACTTAGTGTTAAATAGAATAAATATATATATAATTATGTTAATATTTAAACTTTGTCAGTCGGAGATCGCATAATATATTATTTCTGTAAATATAGAATATACAAGTTAGATGATAGAGTAAGTCGTTGTTTTAGACAGAATTGTTTCTTGTAAATGAAATATTGCTGTTTTAGTTTGCATTTTATATAGTCTAGGATTAACCGGTAGGCTAATACTGGGTGTGTAATATGGAAGAATTTTAATTTAATTTTATATGACTTGTTCGTAGTATAACTAGCTCTAAGTACCTATTCTCAGTGTTTACCAAGACTGCTTGTATACAACTGTACTGTTTATACACTAACTTAATATAACGCGGTTTCCCGCGTGTCTCTTGTAGTCACAACTTATGCATTTTTATTGCCAATATTTCCAATAACCCTTATGCATATACATATTACGTTCTTAACATTTCCCTTCTCTTTATTCTGGTCTAAGTAGGTGTAAGTTACCGGTAGAACAATGCATGTTCTCAGTCTGCGTTTATCAGGTCGGGCGTCATGTGTAAGTGCGACTTTGATGAGGTACACTTCCCGTGTAGATAAAAACGTGGTCCATATTTTGTAACGTTGACACAAATTCATGAAATTTAAAAGAATTACTGACTCGAAAGAGATACGCATCCTGTACTCGCACATGCAAATGGTGTTCACTTTTTGTTTAGGTGCTTCTATTATTTCGAGATACTTCGCTTCCTTTGATGTGTTCAGACGAAACGATGCTCAAGGCTTATATAATTTTCATTATTCTTACAATTACGCAAAATTTCCAAAATGATTCACAACAACAGTTCATATTGCCGCATCGCTCACGTATTTTTCTAATAGGGTTTTTATAACTTTGCAATGTTAAAAAACACACACGTTGGACGATGAATATTTATTTTAACACAACATAATACCACGAACTACAAATATTCATTCATTTTGAATCTTGATTTTTTTATAGAATCTCTACGATCTAGATATCAAAATACAATTTTAACTGAGCTTAACTGAAGTGACTGTCCTTTGCTCTACTTTGCTCTACTCTACCCAATTTATATGAAACACCACTTTTCTGAATAATGCACTTCAAATTTAACGACCTATAGGATCCCTTAAACGAAAGTAAATTTAATATAGTGCTGATATATTTTTAAATAATCATATATTATTATTACCTGACCTATTTCCCAGATCCTAATAAGTCAATTAAATAAAATATCCAATTAAATAAAACCCACATTAAATTAAATATTCCGTCGCAGACAACGTACACATGATATCCAACGATTCCTCTCATCTCGTTTAATTCGTTCTAATTATCATTTTAAACTACTCTCATGTCATTCAATATCCCATTAACTAATTACTCATTTAACACCTGATAAGTACATAACATCATATAGGCATATAATTTACATATTATCATTATAATCATCATCGTTCGCATGGTCATATTCATGATAATACACTAAAATCGATAGCATATAGTAATCATTTTTCTAACATCAAACTAAACACTAACTTTAACTAACACTGTCAGTATCCACTGCCTCTATAATTAATGTTATTTGCCGTTATGAATAATAAAAATCGTATTAATTGTAATATTGTATTGTAAAATTGTAATAAACGTTCCAGCAACGGTGAACAGTTACCATTAGACATAGGGAAGGCGATGTACGCCGAAGTAAGGTTAAGTAATTACAACCAAAAAGTTCGTTGTAGGGACTTAGGTTCTAGGTAATAATATTTTATGCCTTAAATCATGTCGAATACGTCAACGTCGTAAACGCGCTAAATGTAACCTGACACTGGACTACTTTACACTAATTCTTTAGGTATTTATAAATAATTTACAAACGATTTTAAAAAGCACGGTATCCAACTTTCGCGTTGTACAAAAAAGAACAAAATGGCTAAAGAGATCACTAGCGACTTGGCGGCATATCTCGGATCTCCGTGACATGTTAGCACACCCGATTACGACATAACAGTTTAATGTAATAATAACACAAGCAAACACTTAATCGTATATTCAAAACGTAAGCTAAGTAAGATATAATCAGCGATCAGAATCAGTTATCAAATCACAGCTAGGTGTTACTAAACCGTCACAAACATTAAAGAATTTAAGCAAAAATTTCACATCTGTAGTCGGGTAAAATAGTTTACATAAAGTAGATGTACACGAGAAAACTGCAAACTTTTTGTAATTATATAAATCCTGTTACCTGAATGAGTGACACTCGTCCGTTCCTCATCATGTTACCATTAGTTAAGTATTAGCCGATATTATGTTTTGTACATTATATATTATTAGTTCGACTACAACCAGTTACGATACTGCCATCAAATGCCTAATTAGTTTTGCGAATAATTTTGTTATGTTACTACTATGCGTCTGTTTTTAATTTAATAGAATTCGAGAAATTATTAGTTAATTGTGATAAACAGTGATAGGATTAGAAAGGTCCGGCTGGCGCGGTCCGGGACGCGCCGCGCGCCCCCGCCTCGCACGGTAGCTATTGGTCATAACGATCTACAAAACTAGCGAAACCTTCCAACGATTGGGTATTTACACATATTTATTTATTCACTTTTATCTAACTTAAATTATGATTAATTAGTTTTTAAATACGCCATCAGAACGACGGCGTTAAATCTAAAGTCTGAGGTAAAGATGCCTTTATAGATTTTTAAACTTGTAATGACGGAATCGTAAATATAACTTTAGTCGCAAATCGTGCATCGTTCTACTAATATGTTAACGTATATATATGTGTATGTAAGTAATATTGACACTTATTTTGTTAGTAGCGTAGAGTACTGTTAAGGCGAAACTAACGGAAGTGCATCAAACGAAAACTAGGATTGTAAGAAATGTTATTGGCCTTGTACAAAGGGATAGTATTGTTAGTAAATAGACAATGAAATTGGCGCATTACTGGCGAGTACCTTATTAGAATAGTACACGGAAAGTCCACAGAGGCTATACATTGATAATTAATGTAAATAAACGTCATATAATATGGCCATTTGCTTTTCGTTGCTTTCTTATATATTGAAGTGTTTCTCACCTTCGACATTTCGAATGGAACCCCGCATTTTATATAAACCTTAATAACTTGTTCATTGACAACCTAACAGCCGTAAAAGGAAAATACATCCGCTTGCTGTACGCATTCTATTTACTTATTTACACTCGAAATTTGCGGTAATGCCATACCAAGATTCAATGTTGTAGACACCAAGTATTCTTGTCTCCTTTTAGTAATATGAAATATTTCCATTGACTACAAAATAAAGTAATATTCATTCATGTAACCGCATGTATATTTGTAAGAGAAAGTATTATACACTACGCGTTACCTAGACGGATAAAACTTTCGAGTTAAACCAAGTCGAATGTCACCTTGGTAATGTCGCGGAAATATTTTGACTGATATAAATATTAGTAATATAAATGTTAATATATTTGTAAGAATATAAACAAAAAAAAACTTAATGCATTTCACACTTTCTTTACAATCCATAAGGGGATAATTAATTACATCTAATAAGATATTGTGACGAAATATTTTTCACGGTCTTAGCTTAAGGTTTGTTGTGTATAAAACTAGTGTGTCATGTACTTCGGATATTGGAGGGTTATAACTGTGTACATTGGACATGTGTTAAAATAGTTATTGTGTGTAAATCCGTAAGAGATATAATATATTTGGAAACGTTGACGAATGTTTGTTGTATGTATGTATGTAATTACACGTCACAGATGGTTATTTGAACTCTAAGTATATAAATATATACATATGTATCTATATTAGATATCTATACTTCAAGTTATACTTACATGTTTTATTCGATTAACGATTATGATCGTTTTCATTACGGTTACACAAACAAACACGTTTCGCTTTTCATGCTAAAGTAATTTTTGGATGTCTTTGATTCCTTTACGATTAATATTGTTTGAAATAAAATAGAATTTAAGAAGCCGTCGCATTTGTTTCACCGCGCAGACATCGAACACGACAGCAGACTAGCCGGTTAATTGTTGAACTTAAGAGTTCAATATGGTTGAGTGTGCGAATTTCAGGTATATATATATAGTTGGGCTCGCTCAATTTCAAGACTTATCGCTTTCTGATCTAGCATTATACTTTTAAGTATTACGATCCATAGGGTTCTATGTTTAAATGTAGCAAGTCACATTAGTTGCTGATTGCTGAACTGTTCTCGATGGATGAAAGGCTGTTGTTATAATTCGACCAAGTTAAGATACACAATGACTGTTAGTACTATAAATGATTCTGATAATTGTATCATGTTTATATCTCGTTCGAGTGGTGCGCCGTGTGTTAGTCAATCGATTGTGTACTGGTTTGCCAAGAGAAGTTACCTACAGTTGTGTTTAGTTAGCGATGCATAACGTGTTTGTACTTTAATTTGTTTTTTAGTTGTACTCTTGGAAATCAATGGTTAATAACTTAAGAAAATAAATTGTATGTGAAATATTCAAGCTTTTATTTTTTTCACCTTAATCTTACGTTACATATTTTTTATAGGGTAAGCCAAGCCCCCCGACAGTCAGCCGCGCTCCAGTACTTAGCTCTTACAGCCTCTACTGTCTCGTTAGTCTAGTGGTTGCAAGCGCAACTGCTGATCGAGAGGTCCTGGGTGCAAATCCTAAATAGGAATCATCATCGTCATCATCTATTCATCTAGATAGGAATTTTATAACTTAGATTTTCTAAATACCATCTTAAACTCATCATCTTAATACAATCTGTAATTTTGTTCTTCAAGAAAAGTTACCTGACGCATTTGTAGCAAACCGGTCAGGTGAATATTATCCGCCTTTCTTAAGCCAAAATCTTGGGTTAAACGAGGGAACTCACAAAAATACCTATTATTAAAACTAAAGCTGCAGTTTTAAAATATTTCAGAACTGGTCTTAGACTATATTATCAGAGCTCATTATGTACTTGCGAATTATTTGACAGAAAGTTATGAGCGAGCTTAAAATGTGTCTATCGGAAACAAGCTGTTCCTTTGCTTCGCATGCGTCAGTAGTGAGATAAAGAGAGATAGATAGGGTATCGTGATCGTTTCTCTCTTTCAAACTATCGGACGTTGCTGTTTACAGGCAGCCGTATGTTTCCCTACTCTATTTATAAAACTTCTATGAATTAAATCGACAGTAACCTAAAAACGTTACCAGTGCCATCTTTTATTATATAATAAAAACCTGCTAGTCTTTCCAAAAGACATCGTTATTGTTTTTTTTTTTAAGCAATGTAAAGCTGTGAAAAAAATAAGCCAACTAAATAATGATATACAGTGCAACCTCTATATAACAAATCGCAAGGGGACAAGTAAATATTCGTTATATCAAGTAATTCGTTAAACTGAGGTATGTTA